>VDFB02029757.1:0-17809 GCA_007258455.2 Sequoia sempervirens | reverse complement strand
AAATAACAATCCATTTTGTAGTGTATACTCAGCATATTGACTATGAAAGTGATTTTCAAAATCAGAGCATACCTTGTAGGCTTCTGAGAAGTCTTCATCCTCACCATAGAGGTCTTTGAAACTCTCTAATCCAATGCTTTTCAACTATATCTCTTGGACTGTCAACAACCTTCTGCTTAATGCATCTTCCACCTTGTTCATTTTCCCTTTCTTGTGCTTGATGGTAAAAGTGAAAGCTTGGATGTATTCCATCCATTTCAAATGTCTATTACTTAGCTTCTCTTGGGTGTTAATGTAACTGAGTGCCTGGTTATCAGTGAAGACCACAAACTCTTTGGGCAAACAAATAATGCCTCCCACTTCTAAGGGGAGTGCTAAAACATATAACTCAGGATCATAGGTGGAGTATTTTTGCTTGGATTCATTCAGGCTTTTCACTAAAGAGGCTATAGGCCTACCTTCTTGACTAAGTACTCCTCTTGCTACTCCACTTGCATCACACTCAACTGTAAACAACTTATCAAAACTAGGCAATAACAGAATGGGTTGAGTTGCCACTTCTTGTTTCAGTTTTTCAAACCCTTTATCAGCCTCTTGAGTCCATTTAAACTTTGTTTTCTGACCACCCTTGATTGTATCTAATACTGGTGCACAGATGCCACTAAAGTTCCTTATAAATTTCCTATAAAATTGAGCCAATCCATGAAAACTCCTTACCTCTGTTGTTGTGGTTGGTGTAGGCCAGTTTAGGATGGCTTCCACCTTGCTTGGATCCATCTTCAGGGTTCCTTTGGATACTACAAAGCCTAGATACACAAGTTCTTGCTTGAAGAACTCACACTTCTCAAGGTTAATTGCCAACTGTTCTTCTTGCAGCCTTCTAAGTACCATCTCCACATGCTTCAAATGTTCTTCTGCTGTCTTACTGAAAATCAGTATGTCATCAAGGTAGACTACTACAAAGATCCCTGTGAAATCCTTGAGCACCTCATTCATTAGTCTCATGAACGTGCTAGGGGAATTTGAGAGGCCAAATGGCATCATTTTCCACTCATATAATCCATCATTTGTCTTAAAAGTTGTCTTCCATTCATCACCTTCCTTAATTCTGATTTGATGGTAGCCACTCTTGAGATCCAACTTAGTGAAATACTGTGCTCCTCCGAGACAATCCATTAAATCTTCAATTCTAGGTATTGGGAACCTATACCTAATGGTGATCCTATTAATTGCTCTAGAATCAGTACAAAGTCTCCACTTACCTCCTTTCTTAGTTGCCAAAACCACCGGGACTACACATGGGTTGATGCTCTTTTGAATCAGACCTTGATTCAACAATTCTTCCACTTGCCTAGCCACCTCTAGGTTCTGCTCAGGAGTGAGCTTGTATGTTGATTTGTTAGGAATTGAGTCTCCAAGTATGAAGTCAATTTGATGACTTATTGCTCTCTTTGGTGGTAGAGTTACTGGTGTACCATCACTCACTATACTCTTGTATCTATCAAGCAATTTTTGGACTGCTTCTGGTAAGACTATCCTTTTATCCTTTTCCTCCTCTTTGGGCTGCATCATGATCACATACCCTTCATTCCCTTGGTGTCGATCCTTAATGAACTCCTTGCCACTGCTCAACATGATGTTAGGTACCTTTGACTGCCCTTCATCTTCCTCTGTCAATGACTGCAGCTTGAAGGTTCTTCCATCCTTCTTGAATGAGATGGTGTTCTCCTTCCCATCATAAATGGCACTTCTATCATATTGCCATGGTCTGCCCAATAGTAGATGACATGCATCCATGGGCAACACATCACAAACCAGCTTGTCTTTGTAGCCTCCAATTGAAAATTCCACTGTTACTTGCTCATTCACCAAAACACTCTGCCCTTTATTTAGCCATGTGACCTTGTAGGGGTTAGCATGAGGTACCTTCTATAATTTCAGCTTAGTTACTACCTCCTCTGAGATTATATTATCTGTAGAACCAGAATCTACAATGACCTTGCATACTTTACCAAGTATTTTGCACCTTACTCTAAAAAGAGCTCTTCTTTGCCTAGGTTCCTCCTTGACTGGTTGTCTGATCAGCACTCTGTTAAACATCAGACTCTCACCAATTTTAGATTCTATATGGCTGATCTCAATTGCCTTAGGGCTCATGGTGTCCTCTTGTGCAAAGGCCACTTTCTTTTCATTGTTTGAAGAAGAAGCTTTCTCCGGGCATCTATAAGCAGGGTGACCTAGCTGGTTGCAATGGTAACACTTCATGGTGGAAAAGTAAGAGTTACTTATGCTTGCTCCTCTTCCTCTATTTGAACCTCCTTGAGGTCCTCTTCCTCTATTAAATCCTCCTCTAGAAGATGTTTCACCTCCATGCTCAGTGAGCTTTGATTCTCCTTGGTTTCTTTGGTCACTACCTCTTCCTTGGTAACCACCACGTTGTCCTCTTTGATCTCTTTGATCTCTACCTTTGCCTCTGCCTCTGGAAGACTAATCTTGCCTCCTCTTGTTCCTTTCCTCTATCTTGATAGCCAACTGATAACATTGGTGTACTGTCTTGGGACTTAGTAAGGCCATTTCCTTTTGGATATTCCACTTCAAACCATTGAGATACCTAGCCACTTTGAGGCTCTCATCCTCTATCACATTAGACCTCATACAAAGCTTTTGAAACTCCTAAGTGTAAGTGCTTACATCTTGGTTTTTCTACCTTAAGCTTTGCCTCTTCTTGTGTAGTTGAATCTCATAATCATCTAGCATGTAGGCTTCTTTCACTTTAGCAACCATCCCTTTCCAAGTGGCTATGGGTTGTTTTCCTTCTTTCTCCCTTTCAGTCTGAATGAACTTCCACCATGTCAAGGCTGATCCTCTCAATCTTGACTTAGCAACCTTCACCTTTTGAGCTTCCGTGACTCCATCACACTCAAAGTGATTTTCCATGCCTTCTATCCAGTCCATTACCAAATCAGGTTCCATCTTTCCACTGAACAGCGGTATGCCTTCAAGTGCTTTTCCACTCAAGGCTTTCAATTCCTTCAAGAAAGGCTCCTCCTTCAAAACAGGATCAGGTATAGGGGTCTTATCCTTCTCTACTATCTCTTCTTCTTTTGGAATCCTTCCCTCAAACTGTGCACTTCTTACTGCTGTCTCCAGCTGGGCTATTCTTTCCCTCAACTACTTATTGTCTTCTTCTTGCTCTTCAACCATCTTTGCCATTTCTGCATTGGTCACCATGGTGGAAGAATCACTTGACTCAATGTCTGACATGCAAGATTTCTTTCCCAAACCTTTCACTGCTCTGATACCAATCTGATAGGGACAGGGTTGGATTGAGACAATCACCGCCTCAATGCTCCGGGTCACACCTTTATTAACCCCTTGGTGTCACTTCCTCCACCACTCAACCTATAGGTCCTATGCTATTTAGGCACCCCTGGTTCCTTGCCAACCCTGCTATCAATTTCAGTTTGTTGCTACCAAGCAATTCTTGGTGCTTTTCCTCACATTCTCCATCTAGCCCTTAATGTTCTTAAAGACTAGCTAATCTCCAAATGTTAAAAAATCTTGTTGCAGGGGTGTGATATTTCTCCCATGGCTTCAAAACTAGCCTACTGTGTTTCTTGTTCAATCTCAAATCTTCTTTCTTCTATCCCTGCCACCAAAACCTAGGTTAGGGTTTTAGGAGGGCTAGTAGCCCATGAGCCCTATTAGGTCTCTTAGCCCGAGGTTTTAGGCTATTGCTCCTTCCTGCTCGATGAACACCATAAACTCAAAGAAAGAACCCTGGCTCAATTTTGGAGCACTTCAATATTTTGGGGGTTTCAGACCTTCTCAGGTCGTACACAGGGTTAACCCTAATTTTGAGAAATTTAGGGCTTTTTAAACCTTTTCTTGGACACACAGAGGACTGTTTTCTTCCTTCAGCCACCAAATGAATTTTTGATGACTCCTGCCTCTTGTCAGACCTTTGTAAGGTCCCCTACAATCTTTACACACTTTTCATTGAATGAGCATTCATCACCCCTGCGTTAGGACTGTAAAACACACTGTCTTTCCCTAACCAGGCATAGTCTACTCGCCTAGAGTTAGACCTTGAGCATGCTTTCCGTACTTCCAAAGACTCCTACTGCTAAAATATGTACACTAATGGAGTTTATCCACCTTCCCAATGTCCCCATACTTCTTGGTATGGTGGGAGTGCGGGCTAAAACTCCATTTTTATCACAATTACCAGTCAAAACAGCAACAAGAAACAACACAGAATTTACAAAACAAATGAAAGTGATTGGATTACTAACTAATGAACTAGATAAATGCTTCAAAAAGATTCACTACATACTATTTAGTCCAACAAAAATCTTTTCTCAAATCATCTATCTGTTGTTCCAAGAACAAGAACAGGAAAAACCAAAAAATATTAACAAGAACATTGTTTTTCTTCCACTCCTGAAAAACACAGTCTGTACAATCAAGCTTCCAACCCCTTCAAAGGTCGAAGCAAGATTTAAATATTCCTCCCAAATGGTTAAGCTTCTTAGTTCGAGCTTTTGGATGACCTAAAGATGCAAGTTGTAAAACCCCATGTGTTTTCAAGCACTTTGACAAGATTGGTAAAGGTGACAAGTTGGGGCTTCAAAACCCATTAATGTTTTCCACCTCCCAATCATTTGATCATAGATTGATCAAGCATTATTCAAAAACAAAAACCCTAGCTAGATGGTCAACATTACCTCAACAATATCACAACAAAAATATGACTTCAAACAAAACTTCAAGGGAACCTAGTAATTTCCCAGGTGCTCCTGCACCAATCACCCTTCCAAATTGTTTATGGGAGCAACCCATGGAATATTTTAAAACTAAGAAATATAGATAAAGGAGATAAGAAAAGTGCAGATGTTGAATATTTTGTTGAACATTTGAAGGGCATAGATGAAGAAGTAAGAAAGCACATCAATAAAATGAATTTTCAATATAAGACTAAGACTGATTTGAATAGGATACATAAGGAGTTTCAGATTGGGGATGAAGTTATGCTTCATTTGAGAAAATAAATATTTCTAATTGGTACATGTAACAAGCTGAAAATTAAAAAGTTTGGACCATGCAAAATTGTGAGAAAACATGATTCTAGAAATTCATATGAAGTAGAATTGCCTAATGAGCTTAATATTTCACTTGTGTTCAAAATTTCAAATTTAACAAAGTAACTTGAAGGTGACATGGATGAAGAATAAATAGGAACCCAATTGCACATTCTAGCACCTACTTCGAAGAAGGAAGAGATAGAATAAATTATGGAAAACTAGGTGAGTAGAAGCACCATAAATAAGAAATATTTGGAATACTTGGTAAAATTGTGTGGGAGGCCTAAAGAAGACTCATCTTGGTTATTTGAAGCTAAGGTTAATCATTTTGGTTTTCCTCTAACACTTGAGAAGTGAAAAGGTCACTTTTCTTTCTACCTTGGGTGTATGATGCAAGAGCATCCATGGTGGACAAGCTATCCAACATCAACCAAAAAATAATTTTATTTAATTTTGTCTTTTGTTTGATTTTTAATGTTGTAGGTGAATAAATTAAATAATGCAAGCCAACATTTAATGAATGATTTGGCCACAACTTGTTGGTAAGTTATTTATGCAAATTATTATTTGATTTTTGGCTTTTCAAGGCACAACCTAGTAGATGCTTTCTTAGGTGTAGGAATTGGACGTTGGAGATAGAGCATAAACCATTAAAATTTTCATTTTCCCTGTCTAATTCTTTTCTTCCAACCTTGGGTGTTGGGAATTGAGTAGTCATTGGTAACCATTCTTGGTGAGTGTGACAACTAGAAGGTGTGGGCATGAGATTTTGAGAGTGGTTTCCCATCCATGGTTTATGAATTCTAGAGGTATTTCTATAGTTGGAAGTGTCTATTTATGGTTAACTAATATTTGGGAAAGGGGTCTTTTGGTAGAGTATAGTTTTGCAGTCAAGAATGTTGTGAAGAAGACCAGTAATATAGATCAACCTTGTAATGGTTTGCATAAACACATAAGGTTGTATAACTTTCAAATTCTAGATTTCTTGGTAATTTGCAAGTTGTAGGAGAGTTTAAAATAAATTATGAAGTCTAGTTTTATTTTTCTTGAAATTCTTGCAGTTCAAGCTTTGTGTTTTGACATTTATTTAATTACTAAGAGTTGAAAGAAAGAACTTTTTGGTCCTTTTCATCAATTATGGTACAATAGATAAAATAAATCTCATATAAAAAACTCAAACTAGTCATTTAAAATTATCATAATAGCCTCAAAACCACTTTTGACACCTTTTGAAAATCATTGAAATCACTTATACTCAAATTTTCCCATGCTAAAAAACTTTTAGAATCTAATGGATATTCATAATAACTAATGATTATAGTGAATAAATGATATAAAACTAAATATTTTTATTTTCCTAGGGTAGTCCAACACGAAAAAATAGAAGGTGGTGTCATTAGCACAAAATTGTAAAAAAAAATGAAGGAAATAGGATTGTCATAGGTCTCTTAGGACTATCATAAGTTTTTTAGGACTTTCATAGGTCAATTTACCAATTTAATTAAATTAAAGATAAATTAATCAAGCATTGATGTCATGGGTGTGCTAGGTAGGTGCAATTAAAGTTAGATTAATTACTATGTATGTATGGATGAATCTAAAGAAGCAAATGAAGAAGGGTTCATATATGTAAATAAAAATTTACCAAATACATACATGGGTGAAGTAGGTCACACTTGAAAAAGATGTCATAGGCCTAATTAACTTTTTTGGAGAGATCAAGATTCATGTAACTCACACCTCAATTGTGCATGCCTAAGTATAGGACTAGTTTGTGGCACAATAAAGGCATGAAAATTAGAAATATGACTAGGCTTAGTATGAGATGAGAAACATGTTTCAAATCATAGTGTTATGGCATGTACTTTCAACATAATGTGTCATACATAGACATATAAGGTATAAGTACATTATTTTTATTTTTCATAGTAGATGTGTCATAAGTTGAAGCATATGGAGAGGTGCTAAAAAATGTAGAATACTACATACATAATCACACTACTATCATTCTCCAAATAAGAATTATGTAGTATACAATGATCATGGAGAAGTGGAGTATGTGCATCTTCTCTAATGTGTGTATAAGGTATAGGTATATCACAAGTGATAAAAGAAAGTTGACTAACATAAGTTTTAGAAATATATGATAGTCATTAGAAATATGCAAATTCTAAATCAATACATGTATCACTAAGAATGGTGTGATATGTAGCACATGAACTATGTTGATAAGGTGACATGCACAAAGTATAGAAAGAGAAAGAGAACATACCTTAAAATTTGGGAATTGATTTCACCAATTGCACAATTATGTTTTCTTCATTTTTGGCTTCACAAACCTTGAAAATTAGAACTTTTTTGTTGGAAGTGGATTCACTCTGAGAGAGGGGGTGAATCTGAGTGATACAAATTTTAACTCTTAAATCACAAATTAAACTTTTTAACCTTTAACACAATATGACAAATTTTGTTTGAATCTTAACTCAATGCAACTTTGTTTGTGCAAGTGAAACTTGAACCTTGAATTCACAAATAACACTTATTAAAAGCACTATATGATATGTTCAACTAAAATTTATGAACAATCTTGTTGTGCTTTTCAAAACAGAACTTAAAGACTTCACAAAATATAACTTTGTAAACATTCACATATGGAGTACAAAATGCAGAGTTCAATTTGCTTTATGAAAGACTTTTTGCATCAGATTTACACACATTAAATTTGCATGACCAACTTGAGCATTTTTAAGTATTAGAGCATTGACTTACATCAATATGAAACAGAATGAGAGAGACAAATGATAACACGTAACACAAAGATTTCCTAAGTGGAAAAACCCTCATGGGGTATAAAAAACCACTCGCTAAAAATTCCTTTTCATTAATCAAAGAGCACCAACTCTATAACAAGTTTCTGAAGCACCAAATTCATAGGAGCACAAACTCTATAACAATACAGGAGCACCAACTCCACCTAAATTCTGAAGCACCAACTTCAGTAGGAGCACCAACTCTTTTACAAAGTTACTCAAACACCATGCAAACTGTCAGGACCTTATAACTGCATTATTTTGCAATTACAAAATCTCAACAGAGTACATATAAAAGATATACAATAATGCCCATTATAATATGTACTGAATGAAATAGTACCAATATAATCTCACTGAGATATGCAATCTTTGTAATAAGGATCAGAGATATATACAATTTAAACTCTCTTTTTCAATTTTTCAAAAATACAAAGATATCATTGTAATAACCACTTATTCTCTTTTCAACAATACTCTGTTTGGACTTATAAACTCTCATCACTATTTTCTCTTTTTCAACAAAAAACCTCTCAATACAATAATGGCTTATTGCCATTCTTTTTATACAAGAAAAAAAAATTGATACCCTTGTACCAAAATGTGAGACCTCAAGTCAAGAACCAAACCCTCGAGTTAGGGTTTTGAAAAAATAACTGAAAGATACAGTTTAAAAAAACTGTCAATTATTTCCACATCTGTTTCCTTAATATTTGTTTCAAAAACAAATTCAAAGAACAAGATTCCAAATCTTTTCAAACAACCAAAAGATCACATTTTTCACCTTTTTCACTTCAAAGAAACAAGAAGAATGTTCATATATTACCTCTGTTATGGCGTTTCAAACTACAAACAAAATCCCATAAAATCCTTTATTACCTCCGCTTCCAGCTCATGGAGAGTCCACCAACCAACTCGCCACTCTTCATAATCTAACATATCTGAAAGCCAAGCCGAAATACCAGCTAGAACACTCTCAAGCTATAATTGTAATCTCTTCATGGTGGCCCAGCTAGTGTTTACACTTGCAATGTGAAATGAAAAACATAACAATGACTTTTCCCTATTTTCCTTTACCATCGAGTACTCAACAAAAAAAAAAAAATCATTTGGAATCCACAAGCCAAATTGTAATCATGTTGAGTTCCATCAAACACCGACATCATAATTCTATAATCAAGTGCCAAATAACTGCCCACATGTATTTCCAAGGAAATCATCATTCTAACATTCCACTGTCCAAGTCACACATTGACTATATTTCTACCAAAGTTCATGTAAAACCCGATACCATTGAAAATGTATATCAAATGTCGATGCCAAACATTAAGTGGAGCCTGATACCATGCAAAATGGTTGGCTAAAAAAACATTAAGTAAAGTATGCACTTGATAACAATAGAGACAGATAAACTAACTATAATTTTTCCATAATGCTAAATGCTAGCATTTTAAATAGTATGTGTATAAAGGCTCGAACACAATGTCAATTGTGTATCACAAACATTAAAGACTCCACCTTGTGAAAAATGCAAGAACTCGATCGATATAATATTGAACCCATGTAAAATGTGAAGGCCCAAGTGTATGTCGAAATACACTTTGTATGAAGTGATATGGTAAGTCCAAGCAATACCATTCCTTATTTCCCTTTGTAAACAGATGCAATATATATATATATGTATGTATATATATGTATATATATATATATGTATGTATATATATATATGTATGTATATATATATATATGTATGCATATATATATGTATGTATTATTTTGAGTCAAAAATGAACTCCATGTAATGAAAAACTTATGAAGCTATATACAATAGCCAACTCATAAATACAAATTTGACTATGTATCAATACTAGGTATAGCATGAAATATAGCTTGAAAGAGCCCTGCATATGTCTAAATAGAATCAAGTAAGAACTGAAGATCATCATGCCAAAATGAGTCCCATCTGATTAAGTATAAAAACAATATAATGATCAAGCATATAAAATGATATAACCTGAAATCCAATACCATAACCCAATCACTTGTTTAAGCAAGATAACATTTATTGCACATGAAGCTCAACCTGATTAGTACCACAAGATATAACAAATCTAAATGTAAACCAAAGCCATAATACTATCCATAGCCAAGGTACTAAATGCCAAAACAGGAATAAACCAAGAGTAAGGCAAGACTAAATCAAGTATCACAATGTCAATACCAAAATTCCATGAGTCATAATACCAAAGTGCCAAAACTGAACCAATGAATATGCCAAGACCAAAGTGCCATATTATCAGTTTTGAAATCAAGGAAAAATATGCACAAAGAGAAATTCAACACTTTTTGCCAAGTTATTTTGTATTGAATGTTCAATTCTGAAACAATCTAATAGAATTAGTAAAAAATATATAAAAATAATGATCCTATATTATCAAATTCAAACAAAAAACATAATAATTCACATTACAAAATAGAAACATGAAAATAATGGTTCATAGAACCAAATTTGGCTTAAAAACATGTAATTTACTTCTTCTACATTAAAAAACAAAAAAAGTGGTGGAATATGCAAACAATGATTGATATATCCTCAAAACCATGGAAAAATCAATTGTTTGCCAGATAATGTGCATAATGTAGAAAATAAAAAGAGCATGTGCGTCCTAAGTCACAATGACCCATGAATTTTTTACCATTTTTTATGTCTCCTCAAAATGTGAGCATGTTATGACACACTCATGTTATGTGCATGGAGAATTTGAATTAGAAGAGGTGAGGATAATTAGAGAAAATAAAGAGACATAGAGACGAGGGGAGGAAGGAAGCGATGGGAGAGAGAGAAACACACAAAGAAAGATAAATGGAGATGTAAAGTGAGAGAGTGAGAGAGAGGTAGTGAGAGCAGAGAGATAGAGAGTTGAGGTAGAGAGAATAAGAGAGGAAGAGAGATAGAGGGTGGGAATGAGAAGTGGAGAGGGGAGACAAAGAGGTGAGATAGGTAGGAAGATGACACCCTAGACCCTCTATAATCAACTATATACCCTAAAACTTAGGCCCTAAACCCTAAAACCTAAGCCATTAACTCTAAACACTATAAGCTAAAACCTAAACCCTAAAACTTAACATTAATATTTTTAGTTTAACACTAAAAACTTAAAAATTAAATTTAATCCCTAATTCCTCAACAATGAACCCTCTATAATTTAAACCCTAAACCCTAAACACTCTTCACTAAACCCTAAAAACTATCATTAATAATATAACACTAAAACCTTAAAAAAAATTAAATCTCTAAGCCTTCCATCATAAACCCTAAACCCTAACGCATGAATAATATAGAGAGAGGGAGAGAAAGAGAGATAAAGAGGTGAAATAGAGAGGAAGAGAGGGAGAGAGGGAGAGAGAGAAATAGAGAGGTGATATAGAGAAGAGGAGAGGTAGATACATAGTCGTGGAGGGAGGGAAAGGTAGCGAGGAGAGAGAGAGTATGAGGTAGAGAGGCGAGGGAGGTAGAGGCGTGAGATACAAATAGATAGAGAAGATAGAGAGAGAGGGGGAGGGGGGAGGGAAGGAGAGGTAAAGAAGGAAGGAGGGAGAGAGGGAGAGGAAGAGAGGTGAGAGACATGTAGGTAGACCCTCAGCCACACTCCATCACATGAGACTCCAAACCTAGGCAGTGACAAGCACTGTAAACCAAAACCTGGGCTAGGCCTGAAACACTAAAGCCTAAAACCTAACATTAATCATTTTTAACACTAAAATCTTAAAAAATAAATTGGATCCATAAACCCTCAACATTGAACCCTCCATCATAAATGCTAAACCCTAGGCTCTAAACCCTAAAACCTAGCATTAATCATTTTAACACTAAAACCTTAAAAATTAAATTTAATCCCTAAACCCTCAATGTTGAACCCTCCATCATAAACCATAAATCATAAACCCTAAACCCTAAGTTCACTATTTTATAAACCCTAATATAAATAATTTTGCATTAAAACCTAATAAATTTAATTTAATCTCTAAACCCTCCATCATAAACCCTAGGAACTAAACCCTAAACCATGAATAATTTAGAGAGGGAAAGAGAGAGATAGTTAGGAAAGTTAGAGAGGAAGAGATGGAAAGAGGGAGTAATGTAGGGAGGTAGAAGTAGAGAGAGGGTGGTAAGGAGGGAGAGATAGCAAGGGGATAAATATAGAGAGGTGAGATTGAAGACAAGGAGAGAGAGGAATAGGGATGGAGGGAGAGGTACAGAGGGGTGAGAGGGGTGAGAGATAGTAGGTACCACCCTCAACACTCCATAATCAATTGTAAACTATAAACCATAAACCTTAACCCCTAAACTATAAACACTATACATTAAATAGGGAGAGAAGGAGAGAGGGAGAGAGAGGAAGAGAGTGAGAGGGAGTGATAAAGGGGAGGGAGAGAGGGTGAGGAAGAGAGGGAGAGAGGGAAAGAGAGAAAAGAAAGAGAGAGAGGGATAGATGGACTGGTGGAGAGAGGGAGAGGTAGTGAGGGGAGAGAGATGGAGAGGTGAGAGAGAGAGAAGAGAGAGAGGGTAGGAGTTAGAGAGGGGAGGAAGGTAGAGAGGTTAGAGAGATATATATAAGGAGGGAGGAAGCGAGAGGTATAGGGGAGAGATAGAGGTGAGAGACATGTAGGTGCCACCCTCAACCCTCCATCATCAATCGTAAACCCTAAACCTTAGGCCCAAAACCCTAAACCCTAAACCTTAAGCCCTAAACTCTAAACACTATACATTAAACAAGGAGAGATGGAGAGAGAGGAAGAGAGGGAGAGAGGGGGTGATTAAGGGAGAGAGGGGGAGAGAAAAGAGGGAGAGAGGGAATGATGGAGGGTGGTAGTGAGGGGGCGACATAAAGAGGTGAGAGATAGAAGACAAGGAGAGAGAGAGAGAGAGAGAGAGAGAGAGAGAGAGAGAGAGAGAGAGAGAGAGAGAGAGAGAGAGAGAGAGAAGGGAGGGAGAGAGAGAGAGGTAGATAGAGCAAGGAAGGGAGGGAGAGGTAGTGAGGGGAGAGAGATAGCTCAATGTATGAGAGAATAATATAGGGAGAGAAGGTGAGATAGAAAGAAATATAGAGGGAAGGAAGGAGGGAGAGATAGAGAGATAGGTCTAGAGAGAGGTGCAGATCTAAAGATGGAAAAAGAGAGAGAGGGAAGGAGAGGTAGAAATATAGGTCTAGAGCTCAAGGGAGGGAGAGAGAGGGAAGGAGGGAGAGGGTAAAGAGTGAGAGAGAGAGAAGTTGAGGGAGAAAGAATATTTTTTCTTCATAATAATGTGAGTGTGAAAATAATACACATGCATTATAATGTGGGTGTATTATAATGCACTAGCATTATAATGTGAGCACATTATAACACACTAGCATTATAATGTGAGCATATTATAACACACTAGAATAATAACATGAGCATAATATAATGCACTAGCATTATAGTGAACTAGCATTATACTACACTAGCATTATAGTGAACTAGCATTATAATGCACTAGCATTATAGTGAACTGCCATTATAATGCACTAGCATTATAGTGAACTGTCATTATAACGCACTAGCATTATAGTGAACTGTCATTATAATGCACTAGCATTATAGTGAACTGTCATTATAATGCACTAGCATTATAGTGAACTGTCATTATAATGCACTAGCATTATAGTGAACTGCCATTATAATGCACTAGCATTATAGTGAACTGTCATTATAATACACTAGCATTATAGTGAACTGTCATTATAATGCACTCGTGTTATGGTAACTTGTAATGGAGGAGATTTTCTACTCCCAAGTCTCTAGGACAAGGAAGAGTCTACAAGGAATGAATAACCCCTAATTACCTCAAAGTACAAGCTCAAGTGATGGAATGCAAGATGAAAGAGACTATAAAAATGTGATTAAATAAAATACAAAGCTATGAAGGGAAAATTCCAAATTAACAAAATTTGGTAAAATATTACAGAATATAAATTACAAAAACAAAAAGACAAGAACATACAGATTCGGCCCTAAGAAGGATGTAGTTGCAGCCAATGGACATCATCACGTCATGTGGATGTCTCAATGTTGCAATGTTGTCCCTATCAAACCAAAAGCTAAAAACCAAAAAATTGCAACCCAACTCTTTGAATCTAGAAACCTGCACACAACAAGGATGAGAGAAAATGTTGAGGTTGTTTTGGGGCTTGCCTTAGTCAAACCCATGCTTTGGTGTTTCTACCTCCACGAATAGCTATATAGATAGAAAATAGACAAGACATGAAATGAAATAGACAAGACGTGTGATAAAGACAAACCCTACTATGGAGGATAACCCATATCACAAATAAAATAGATGAGACAAGTATATTTGTAAATAGGAAAGACAAGACAAAGTAATAAGAAAGTGTTACCAATATTCTATGGCTCCCTCTTGGCTTGATACACAAGATGTTTTATGCTTGCAAGAGATCCTTGGCTATTGACAAGATGTGAATTTGGTAGAGCTTCACTATGGAGAATAGATGTAGAAGAGAATAGAGAAAGAGAGAAAGTTAGAGTGAGAAGAAGTGAGAATGAATGAGAATAGAAATGAAAAATGGAGTTTTGTGAGGTTGCATGGGTGGGAAGAGTCGATACACCCACGATCTTGCTATGATGATGTATTTCATGGGAAAAGTTCATAAGACTCCCTCATTCAAACTCAAAAAAATTGGGGATGCCTGCGCGCCATGTGGATGTTTGCACATTGTGCTAGTGTCCAACT
This sequence comes from Sequoia sempervirens, assembly GCA_007258455.2. Taxonomy (NCBI): domain Eukaryota; kingdom Viridiplantae; phylum Streptophyta; class Pinopsida; order Cupressales; family Cupressaceae; genus Sequoia; species Sequoia sempervirens. Next base: position 3,140 of record VDFB02029757.1, on the reverse strand, counting down.
AAAAATTTTGCAAGAAATGAGATGGCGAACTTCTAATGCTTTGTTATTGTCCCTTATGGAGTTGAAATTTGTAGACACTTAAAAATGTCGTAAATGATATTACACACTTGAATCCAATATATTAACATTGTTTTGTCCTTAAACCCGTCATCTTTTCGCTTGTTTGATTAAATTAACCTAGTTATTTAATCAAATGCCTCATTTTCATCTATTGATCTAATTGATCTAATTCGGTTATGTAAACAAAGATTTTGGCTTCCAAGGTCTTTCTTACACTTCTAGGATTTTTCACCTAAAAGGAGAAAGATGGGAAAAAATGCAATGTAGACATTTAAAACTAATGTAAGGATGGATGCAATATGTCTGAATGTAATTTTTAAATGCAATGAACTAAAAAAGAAAGGTGATTACTAATGCTAAACCTAAGAAATGCAAAGTGTTTGAAAACATAGTGATGTATGCAAAAACACCTAAGAATGCATATAAACAATAACAGAATTAAACAATACTGGAGAGGTGCACCTAGAATCAGAATTTTGATGTAGAGAGGCTCTAGAATCCTACATAATTGACTAGAAATGTTGACTAAGACACTTGTGACAAGTTGGGCAACTTAGTCCAGTTTTATAGAAAATCTACCAAAATAGGTATTTGGCAAATGGGTACTCAGAAATACAGAAACCACTTTTCAAGCCTGGCAGTGGGACTAATTTGACATAAATGGTGAATTAGTTCACTTGGGAATCTCAAGAAATTTGGGATAGGATTTTGTAGCTTTCGGTCTGCACTTCCTTTCCTAACAGGTGTCTGGTTTAGAAATTGTAGAAAACGGGTTGAAAGAGGTCTCCAAGCTTCAATTAGGGCTTTGCTGACTTTGATGGATTGAAAACACCTTTCTGACACTTTTCTCTTTGACAAATCTGCATACAAGACCTGCAAAAAAAATGCAAAGAGGGGGAAAAAGGTTAAGAGTTAGAGTATAGGGATTTTCCTTGGTCAAACCCCAATTTGGTAATCAAACCCTATGAAATGAAATGAAATAAGAAGAGAATGATGAATAAACAACATGCAATTTCACAAACTCACCAAACCCTTGATGTTGAAATCTAAAGATATGAAACAAGATGCTCCTTTGGATGACTTGATAATGCTTAGAGTGCTTAAATGCTTGAGAATTATTAAGAGATTAATTGGTTGAGTGTTGGATGAATTAGGCGTAAAATGAGAGAAAAAACCCTTTATTTATACTTGGTTTTCAAATATTTCCTAAAAATAACACATCACAGGCCAACCTCAAGGGCAAGAGAATAAAATCCCACCAGAAATTTAAAATTATTTTGATTTTTGTGCCCAATGGGACTAAGTCACCCCAGGTGGCGACTTGATCCCACTGGGGTAATTTTACTAGGTGTCAGGGATTAAAGTGTATTAAATGTTGTTTAATGGGAATATTCTCAAAAATACACTTAAGTAAGTCCGGAAAGTGCATTAAGGGGTCATTTAAACATAAGAAAGGGTTGAATTATTGATGAAAAGTCTAGAAAAGTGTGAGAGTTCATTACAACTCTTTACAACACTTTGAAATAAGACTTGGTAAGTGATAAAAAGGGGATATTTAAGTGAATTATAATGAAAGGGTCCTAGAAAAGTGTGAAAGTGGGTTACAACACTTCACAACACTTTTACAAGACAACCTAGAAGTCTTAATGATTCACAAGGGTCCAAGACCTAATGTGAATATGTTGGCCACATTACAACATTAAATCTAGGAAAAATCAAGCCAAAATCCACTATGAGGGCTTGAACATGAGAAAAAGTAGAAGGGTTACTTTTTTCATGTCCACAGATTAATTCACCCCCTCTCACACTAACATTTCATCTAGTTTGATTAAATAATGCAAATTATTTAATTTAAACCCCTCCCTTTATCTCTTCTCATTTAATTACTAAATCTAAATCATTTAATTAAATGTCACTCATCCCATTTCATTAAATAAACCAATAATTTAATGAATATCCTCACATTCTTCATCTTGCACATTTAAATTTAGTTTTAATTACTAAATTTGCTAATTTTTCTTCCCATCCACTTGCATAGGGAATATTCCCAAGGAATATTCTCCTATTTGGCTCCAAAAATGAATGATTTCTTTCAAACAAAATTTGTAACAAACTTTGAAATTTGTTACAAATTGTATTTGTTTGAATCATTCTTATCCCTTGATCTTTCCTTGATCCATGTGATCTTTGATTCACATCCATTTATGAGAATCCTTGATCCATGTTTCACCCTTCATTCATTATTGACCATTGATTGATCAAATCGATCTCATCCATTGATTTTTCATTTCCTTTCCTATAAATCATCACTATTTGGAGAGAAATGAATCCATCTTTTGATAAAAAAGTTATTCTTTTGAAATTCATACTCACTTGCATCCATGTTGAGCACTTTTAGCATTTTAGTTTAGTATTCATCCATATTTAGCGTAAGCATCCATTAATGGCTTCTATATTAGCTTAGTTTACATACATTTTAGCATAAATTCGTAGCTATGGCTTGCATCTTTGAACTTTGTTTACATTTAGCATAGATTGAATCCATTTTATCAAGCATCTTAGCATTTAGAACTCATCTCATCATGCTAAACCAGTTGTATATCATGTTTCATTCATTTCTCATTGGTTTCATCAATTTTAATCAATAAAATCGATTGGAACAGGCTCATATTATCCAAGGGATTGGGAAAGGGTCACCATTCCACATCAATGCGACATAGCTTCCCCAATGGGATAATATTCAAGGTCTTAGAATAGATTTTTTTCAAGATTTCATGTTGATTTCATGTTAGTTTAATGGTTATTTAATTTCTTGTTGATTTCAAATATTGCATTGGGATCATGGCTTAGTGGATTAAATGTGCCTCAAATCCATATGGATCCGATGTATTATCCTATACTATGGCTATGGTCACATTTTTGGCACTAGAACTACGTTGTCTTTGAGCTTGAATGTAAGCAAGGCCATCACTGATGTGCCCCCGAAACACCCTAGGTCAGTCCTTTAAGAGTCTATCATAATAAACTAATAATCCATCAAGTTTTCATATCTCATTAATAATAAGTCATAATTAGTCAAA
>VDFB02029756.1:0-13156 GCA_007258455.2 Sequoia sempervirens | reverse complement strand
GACCATCGGCCGATATACTATCCAAACTGCACAAAAAGCTAAGTCTGTCTATGCTGAAATGCAGATCATGACTATCAAAACCTATAGGTATAGGTTTGATTTTGACTACCGAGATGTCAAAAAGAAGTTGCAAAAGGGTCACCAACACAGGTACCATTTTGAAGACATCTGGGCAGATTGCAGAGATGAAGAAGCCATTCACAAAATGGACTATTGCAGATTGACAGTTCAACAAATTAGAGATCTTGGTATCGCTGACCTACCAAAGGATTTTGAGGATCCAGGTGATATCATGAACGCTGTCTATGATGAGCAAGGCATTGCTAAAAGGCCGTTGCCTGCAATACAATGGTCTAGGAAAGAGGTTACTAGCATGAAAGAAAGGCTAAGACCAATCCTAGCCAACACAGAAGAATGGTTACATAAACATGGTCATGCAATGAAAAGTTTCAGGACAGACTCAAAAGGAGAAGAGTCTGAAGCAGAAGCTCGCCAACAGCAAGAACTCCGTGACAAAAATAAATCAATGGCCGTTCCCACTTCTTCACGAAGAGGTCCAAGGATCAAGTTCACTATTGGTAAGAAAGATACCCAGGCTGTCCAAGAGACAGAAATGACGGAATCTCATCCATCTCGCTCTAAGGGTAAAAAGCCCATTCTAGAGGAGGTAGATTCCGATGAGGAAGATACTTCAAGCGACCAATCCGCTAAAGATGAAGATTCAGCAGAAGCAGACTCCGATGCCGAAGAGGTTTTGAAAGCGTGCAAGAGTCCGATAAAGATTCAAGAAGGATCCGAAGTGATTGAAGGCTTAACCGATTCTCGAGACAAGAGGGTGATCAACAGGAACCCGAGCATGATCAAGAAAGAACTACTTCTCCTGAGAATGAAGTTGAGGAAATTTCTAGAACATCATCGCCTATGATTTCCAATGTTCCTCATACCCCTCCAAATTCAAGAACTCCTCCACCCTCCTCGCTCCTCATTACCTATTCCTACTATTACGCATTCCCCGGCAATGAGATATCCCTTATCCCTACAAAGATCAACCCAGCCTTTGATAATTCTTCAAAGGACAAGCAATCCATAGGGTTGATATATCGGCTGCTTCCACCATCGTCCATTCCTAGCTTGTCTTTTCCAACATATGATATCACTTCTGAAAATGAATTCAATCGTTTCATGAATGAGTCAATGCGTGATCAGCTCAATGTGTCAACTACAGGAGTGATGATGACAAACACTTCTCCAATTATCACGATACCAATGGTGAGTTCAGATGTGACAATAACTTCAGAGGTGGCAATGGCGACTGACTTGACAGTAAATCCAGAAGTTCACACTTCTTTTCTTACTCCTTGGCTAATATCTCAAGTGTCGAAGTGTAAAAAGCAAATGATTTCTCCAGAGGAGCTCAACCTTGAAGAGATAGTTCTTCCAAAGGCCAAAGGAAAGAAGAAGGCAAAAGTATACTCAAGGCTGAATGTTGATAAGTCTGGCCACAAGTATGCTGAAATTGGCATACCAATCAAGAAGGTGATGTCAATATGGAGGACTACACAATAACAAAGGTCCAGCTTGGCAAGGTTACCAACGAAAGTGCAAAAGCCGATGCGCAAGTCACTTTGGATATCTTGGCAGGAAGGCTGGACAAAGTAGAGCAAGCTCGTAACATGTACAAACATAGGGCAGAGCATTATGCCATCAAGGAAGAGACTCTGCCTCCATAATGCACCACCGCCGACAAAGGGTGGGGTGTTGAAGACCCACCGTCAAGAAAGCCGAAATTCGCCTCCAAAGGCAGGGTGTTATATGATTTTGTTGAGAAGATCATCGAACACGGATCTCGGATAATTTTGGCTGCGGATGAGAAAACTACCATGTTGGCCAAGCTCACCACAGAGCTTGATAAAGAAAAGAGTGTACTTTCCCAGGAGCGCAGAGACATGGAAAAATGCCTGTTGTCATGGTCGGAAATGAAACAGGTAAAGCTCAGCAAATTGGTGGAGGTTGGGGTAATTCCTGACAAAGAAAAGTTTGTAGAGGTAAGAGAATCGCTGAAACACAGGATTCAAGTGGTTCAATCTCTCACAGAAGATCTTCACCAAATACAGGAAGATGTCGACGGGCATCGCACTATTCTTGACAAAAGTATCAGAGAGTTGCCTGGTCAACTTCTTGAAGAAAATCGTATCTTCCTGCCGGCCACAGAAATATCCCTAATCTTCAAAGAAGCCATCACGAATTTGATTGACAGTTCAGACTTCTCAGAAGCTTCGCTGAACATCATTTGTGATACAAGGCTCACATTGGACAACCTGAAAACGCATCTTGACAGGTGCAAAAAGGTTCACTCATCTGCCATGAGATCGATCACGAGAATTCACACCATTGTGGATTACACCGTTGGTCCAGATGAGAAGTTCGTGCAGGAGACTAGGAGGAAATTTGAAGACTTCCGCGCCCAATGCAAAGAAACGTGAAGCGGCCCCCTATTCTCTAGTGTTAGACATTTCCGGTGCATCCCATTATGCATCTTGTAAATATTTCTTGACATTTTCGAATGTCATTTTGTAAATTGTAATTACACCAAGTCCAAAGATGTAATATTTTCAAAACAAATTACACTTTGACTTTGGTCAAAATTAGGTGAGATCTCCTAAAATCGCTCACCTAACTTTCCCTGATTTTCTCAATCTCTTTCCTAATTTTGCTCATCCCTCTTTCTATATAATGTGAGGGATTTTCATTGTAAATTTATCTTTTACCCTTTTGCAACGAAGTGTTGCCCTTTTGTAAGCAAATTTGTGAAACTTTGCGTTCATGCTTTGTGAATGAGATTCGATCAATAAAGAGAAGGATTACAAGCCAAACTTTGCGTTGGATTCGATACTTTTGTGAGTTAATCTGATTTGGTAGTGATTAGTTCGAAGAATCTGAAAGACTCTAAGTAGTTGATGTAAACTTTGTGTTACATTTGTTATTTAGATTGCATTGTTATTTTTGTTTATCATTGGTTGAGTGATCTACAAGACTTTGTGCTTGTAATCATTCATGCTCTTGCATATTCTCATTGAATAATCTACAAGACTTTGTGCTTGTAATTACTCATACTCTTGGATACTTTGTCGAAGGATCTACAAGACTTTGTGCTTGTAATCGTTCATGCTCATTGATACTTTTGTTGGATGATCTACAAGACTTTGTGCTTGTAATCGTTCATGTTGTTCGAAGAATTGTTGCGTCTAAGAAGACTTTGTGCTTCTAACGTAGCAAACGGTACGTCTACGCAGATCCAACACTGATAAAGCTACGGAACGACTTTGTGCCTTCGTGAGCTTTCCCTTTTTAATTTATTTGTTTGTTATTTAATCACTTCTGGTATCTCTACGCTTCGCTTTGACGAGATAGAGATATTGGCATTACTGCTAGTTGTTCGTTTCAAGTTATCAAGAATTCTGAACTTCCAACAAGTGAAGCATTGTAAACATCTTCTCTGAAAAAAGAGAGAAGTATGAATGTAACACACCCCCCCCACTCCGTGAATTTCGTGTACATTTTGTAATTACTCGTTTGATTTACTATCGCTTCTGTTAGCAGTAAGAAGGGCGCCTCCCCTTTCCGAGAGGAGAGATTCACATCTCACATAGTTGTGGCTGAAGTCCTAGTTGTGTAATCTATCGAAAGATGATTACATAATTTTCACCCAACACTTTGAAACTTGATTAAGGAAAAAATAATCAATAGAACACTATGAAATCAATTGGAAGCACTAGATACCGTAGTTACAAATATAAATTCAAAAAAATAGAATTTTATCCCTCATGGAGAAAAAATTATGTGTTATACGGTGAGTGTCACTCCTTAAAAATGGTGTTTACTGAAAAAAGTAGTTTTTGAAGGAGATGGAAAAAGAAGTGCAATATGATTCCAAAATTTTTGAAAAAAATATATTTATAATCTACAGACAAAATGTCACAAATCACTAGTTTGCATCATTTTCAAATTCCTCATGGTTTAGTCACCATAGGTGTCTAAAAGTGAAGATTTAGTTAGAAAAAATCAGTTCAGTGTCTAGTTTGGCCAAAAATTGTAAACGAGTATTGTGGGATCACCCATCTAGTTGAAGAGACAATGCATTGAATATTTTTTGAAATGAAAAAATATGTGCAATAAAAATGAATGATCACAAAGTTATGTAAGGAAGAACTAGATTTTGGGGTTTGGAAAGAACTTGTGAATTAGAAGACGGTCATGTACCACAAATTTTGGAGCTAGGATTGTAGGTTTAAAAACGCATAGAAGATAGGGTTGTACACTAGAAAGGATGACAAGTTTTGAATCAAAACTTATGGGAAGACAATCATGCCTTATCTAGGGCATTAAAATCCAAAAAATAAGTAGTTTAAAAAATGTGGCCTAATAGTGGTATGTGGCATGAAAAAGTGTGTGTGTGAAGTAGAAGCACACTAGATTAAAGGGGTAAAAGAAGCTGTACAAAATCCCAAAATTGTGGTCATGTACAAATGTGCACAAAAGGAATAGAAGTATGTGTATAGAAGATAAATTTATTTTTAGAAAATTAGAGTACTTTATCTCCTACTAAGAATAGTCGTAGAGTACACTTGGTATTAGCATAATTTTTCTACCTATCATTAACTTTTGCTAATCTCTTTCTGATTATTTTGATTTGCTCCTCCATTTCCATTAGCATTTCTAGTCCAAGGCTAATCCTATCTTCTAGTTTATCCCAACTAATAGGAGTTTGACATTTTTTTCATATAATTCTTCAAGAGGAGCTATTTTAATTGTAGAATAATATGAGTATTATAAGAAAACTCAACTAGTGGTAGGTACTCCTCCCACTTATATTATTGATCCATGCAGTACATCCTCAACAAATCCTCCAACACTTTATTTACTCTCTTCGTTTGACTGTTTGTCTTTGAATGGTAAGCAAAAAATATGTTTAGTCGAGTTCCTAGCACTAAAAACAAGGTTTTTCATAACCCTAAAGTCACCCACACATCTCTATCTGACATAATTTTCTCATGAACTCCATGCAATATAAATATTTTTTGCATAGATTTTCTTGCTAAGATAGGTGCTCCATTTGTAAAATTTCTTGGAATAAAGTGAGCTACCTTTGTGAATTTTTCTACTACCAGAAGAATTACATCATGCCAATTTTTTGACACAAGTAAGCCTTGAACAAATTCCATTCTAATTACTTGTCATTTTCATTCGATAACTTCATGGGGGTATAACAATCCTACTGGATGTTGATGTTCAACCTTGACTTATTGACATTTCAGACATCTTTCTACAAATCTTGCAACATCTTTTTCATTCTCTTCCAAAAATAAAGTGGTTTCATATTTACTAAAAGTTTTGTTACTCCTAGTTGACTGAAATATGGAGCACAATGTGCCTCTCAACATAATATTCCTTAGATCATTTTGATCTGGAACAACATTTGGTTCTTGTATCTCAATAATCCATGGGACTCAAAATGATATCCCTCATACGTAGCATCCTAGGGATTCTCTAATAGTACTTTGTTGATTTTTTTATAGAATTTTTTTTCCAAAGAATTGCTTACTACCTAATCTCAAATTTTAGATTGAATTGATATCATTGGCGTAATGTGCCTTATACGAATTAGCACATCAAAAACTCAATTTTCCTATCCTTTTATATCAATGATAGATAGAAGGAGGGCATGCATGAGATAGAACCATAATAAGCTTTCAAATTTTTATTTTGATATATGTTAGATCTCTTTAAATATTTAAAAAATCTTAAAAAATTGAAGATGTAAAATTTGAAATTTGAGCTTGAAATGGAAAATCAATGGTGTAGTGAGTCTTATTGTGAAGAAAAATTTCAAGTTAACATTCTCATCTTTAATGAAATTTTAAATGAACAACTTTATCCTCAAAATTTGTCTAAATTTTCTTTATCAAGAAGATGCAGGATACATGACACCACAAAGCATGGTGAAATCAATTGCTTAACTTTCCTAAGGTTAGATTTGGCTTTAAAATGAAAAATTTAGTTCTCAGAAGTGTATAAGCCTACACTTTGTCGGGAAAATGAAAGAACTCTGGATCAAAAAGATACAATAAAAAGAAACCGACATTTGAAATAGCTTATGAGGGAAAGAATGATGAAATTCAACAAAAACAATTATCTTTCTTTAAAGAATCATGTTATAGTAAACATGAAAGTCCCCAATTATTTTGTCAAAATTCAAATATGAATGGAGTTGAGTGCAGTTATGAGTCATTTAAAATGGATGTATAGAAGAAAGAATACCTTATTTTTAGTCATTAAATAATAATGAAAGGAAATTTAAAATTATTTGAATCCATTTAATGATCATGTTAGAACTTGAAAATCATAGAATGTTTGTAAATCAAATGATTTTAAATATGATTTTAACACTAAAATTGTTGCAGATTTTTTTTTCAATTAACTGACATAACTAGTCATGAAAGGAAATGTGAACAAATTTAGAAGAATTTAATGGTGCAATCTTTGGAGAAGATTTTGGAATAACAACAAAATAAATCATAGTAAATAGACTAAATGAAATATTTTATGAATTTTTTGAATGAAATGATCAATTAAAGGACTATTGTAGCTCAATGCAACCATACACTTTACCAGCTAGAGAAAATTATTTGAAGATCAAATAGTGAAAATAGAAGATTCAAAAGATTTTATCAAAATTAGTATTACATAAATTATGTTTGAAAACATTTTAATGATTATTGAATATTATTTGTTCCTTATATGATGACCAAACAAATTCAAAACTAACCCTTTGCACAATGGTTATATTTGTTTTCTTTGGAACTATTGTGATTCCTCTTCTATAGTCCAATTTTTATAACTTAAATCAAAATATTGTGAAACTTTATTATTAAAATATATTCGATAAGTTGCAAAGCTAAATAGGGGGAAGGTTAAGAAATGACGTTTATTTGGAAGTTACATACAAGACTAAAGGACTATGCATGTATGCAAATAAGTAACTGCCAAGAAAAGGAATACGAATAGTAATGCAGGAAATAGTTCCTCCTTTCTACCTCATTTAAGGGAGGACGAGGGAGAAATGGGGGGATCACTATGCCAAGGTCTAATAAGAAAGGAACTAGAGAGAGAGCAATGAAGGGAAGGAAGGAGCTTTAAGCAATTATTGCAGTCGTAGTTAGATCTAGCTCTCTTGGCCACCATACACCACAACAAGCTTATTCAAAAATTTGTTCCTTCTCTTCTCTTTATTCTCTTCATAATATCTCTGATTAATATGTAGAGCTTTTCATTTATCTCTAATATTATCCTGTTTTTGGGGAATCAAAATATTCGACGGTGCTAGATCAACCGAGGTTGAACTATAGGGTGTATTTTGTTGAGTTTTATCTTTGTCTCGGTATATATCCATGACCGTTTTACTCGCCAGACTGTTTGAGAGAGGGAGTTGTAATCCATGTCCACGATGACTAGAGGAGGTTTCATCAGCCAGCGTAGAGAATGAAAGGAGTACGGAATAGAAATAAAATACTATGGAAGATAGGATGGTATACTGCATGCTCGTCGATTAAATCAAGGATATTGAAAGAGGGAAGAAGAAAATAGAAACCCGCGAGGTCATCAATGAAATCGCAGTCAGGAAATTGGGTAATCCTTAATCCAGAATCGTGAGCTATTATTTGGGAAATGTGATTGTTTTGCGTGTAAATTCTGGTCGTGTATTATTTACGGGAGCATAAGGGAAATTTAGAGATTTCATTGAAGATCGTGGAGGAAGGACAGTAGAAGAAGGAAGGGGGGAGAAGCGGAGAAAGGAGAAAGGAGGAAATGGTTATCAGAGATTGCACAATTGCAACATTGAACACTGCATCTCTATGTTAAGTATGCTTTGCTAACAGGTGTGTTTCCAATTCAGGCCTGTGTTCACTATTTTGCTTTACCATGATTATAAAGGTTGTAGTTTCATGCTTACCAAACGTTCCTGCTTTTGGTTGAATCTGTCTCGTGGCTGAGATATTCGCGATTATTTTTAGTGGTCAATTTTTCTGTATATGGGAATTCTGCACATGTAGAAAATATTGCCTCTCTTAATCTTTTCTAACTGCAATTATTATCAGAAGCAACAATTAGATTCAGAGCTTTGTATTTTGTATGCATATTTCTGAAGTGGTTGCATCTATTCGAATATAATAGTCAATCTGAGTTTTCTTATTAAGATACACTATTTTACTGGATACATTTATAATCTGAATAATCTAATGTTTGAAGTATATCCCACACATTTTAGTGGTCTGAACCTTACTACATAGATTTATTACTCAATCTTTTCAAAGTATTCAATACAGGCACATTGTGTGAATACATTCGTAGGATTCTAGTAAGGACAGAAAATTAATGCATTTAGATATAAAGGAGGGCAGGGGACGTGCCCACATAACCAAGTGGGTTCTCAGTTTGCGTGATGAAGATGGCACAAAAGCAAAGCTATCTATAAAATGAAGGTTGAGATGAGGTCGCTGTATGGTATGTATGTAAACTTGATTGCGCATGATTGATCAAAGGCAGTACAACTTGTATACAAGGTTTTCAAATCACTTCCAACTAATACATGCACATACTAACCTGTTATTTTTGTACTTTGTATAGACGATATGTAAACTGCATGTCTAACCATTACTTGCATAATCTACATGGCGGGTTTGTAGGATCTTTAACTTCCATTATTTCCTCCATTCACGCAAGTTAAAATTGTAATTTCATATTGTATTATAAAGTCTTCAGACCAGGCCTAAATCTCTGGATAGATCGATGCAATAACAGTTCATCATGTCCATGTAGAGCTTTGTTGAGTTTCCGGAAATAATGATCTGATCATTATATTCTCCATAGCAATACAAATTTTCTAATACCATTTTTACGAAAAAGGTTGATATTGTTGGGAAAAGATCCCAACTAAAGTGAGCAAAGATGAAAACACACACAACAAAGGAGATAACAAGGAGGCAGAATATTTTTTATTCCATTCATACACAAAAAGATAAAATTCAAAAAGTTTACATACAAAATAAGAGATAAGGCTCTATATTTCCTTCATACAACAAACTGCCCAGATTTAAGCACACTGGAGCTTTCTATGTGTTGCTGCAAATATTTTGGAGCACTGGACCTGTGCACTCTGTGTAATATCTTCTGCTACTACAGGTTCTTCTTCTCCTCTATTATATTTTACTGAACATTCCCTCCTTGTTCTTCTGCACTCTCTAACTGAAAAAACATTTTATTCTTTTTTTGTTTTACTTGCCCTTTTCCAAAAACTGCCACTCAAAAATTCAAATTCAACTACCAGAATTAATTTGCTGCCAAAAACATTAACTGGGCAGCATATGTCAGACATGGTAAGAGGGTGGAAGATCCCAACGGATCTCTTCTAACGCTGCATTAAATGTAGTTGGTCGTTGTTGCTCAAGATTAGTAATTCCAACACTCCCCCTTAATCTTGAGCCTTCCTGTTTTTCATCACCATTCAAAATTTTTGATGCAAAAATTTTTGGAGCAAAATTTTTTAAGCACTCCTATTTGCACCAATTCTTTGTTCTAGAGCTATATTGCTTGGACCTGTCCAGATTTATGGCACTTTTCTGAGTTTCCAGAATAGAAGTTTCGGAGCATTCCATCATCCCAAGCCTATCTCTTAGGCATTTAAAGGAGTCTTTTGACAATGCCTTTGTGAAAATATCAGCGAGCTGCCGCTCACATCTGCAATACTAAAGTTTAATCTCTCCATGCTCCACCAACTCCCTTATGAAATGGTAGCAAATTTCAATGTACTTGCTTCATCCACAAAATACGGGATTCTTAGTCAAGGCAGTAGAATACATGTTGTCACAAAATATGGTTGTACCATTTTCTTGCTACTCATTCAAATTTGTAAAGATTCTTCTAAGCCAAATAGCTTGGCATGCTACTGATTTGCTGCTATGTACTCCACTTCAGCTATGGAGAGAGAAAATATGAGTTGCTTATTTGATGCCCATGATATTGCTCTTGAACCCATGTGGAACGAATATCCCGATGTGCTCTTTCAGTCATCTATATTTCCTGCCCAATCACTGTCTATGTACCCAACTAGCTGAAACTCATTGGAGGTGGTATACATAATGCCATAGCCCTTCGTGCCATTGACATATCTTAGAATTTTTTTCCTACCTGCCAGTGGGTGTCCTTAGGTTGCTCCATGAACCTAGAAATCAAGCTTACCGCGTACATCAAATCAGGTTTTATTTTTGTCAAATACATGAGGCTTCCAACCATGTTCTTATAGAGGGTTGGGTTAACATCATTGTTGTTGTCCTCTTTGCTTAATTTCAGCCTATAGTTGTTGGGGTTAGGGCTGGTTTGCTATCCAACATTCTAAATCTCTTCAAGATTTGTTTGGCATAGTTTGTTTGTGAAATAAAGATTCCATGCTCTATTTGTTGGACCTCTATGCCTAGGAAATCTTTTAGCAAATGTAGGTTTATCATTTCAAACTCATTTTTCATTGCCTCTTTGAAATCAACAATGAAAATATTAGTATTCCATGTGAAAACTAAATTATTTACATAAAAAATACCAATAAGAATCTCACCATTAACTATCTTGATGTAGAGTATGGGCTCACTACCACTTTTGCTAAAGCCATTACTTAGAAGGTACGAATCAATTCTATTGTACCATGCCCATGGTGTTTTCTTTAGCCCATAGAGAGCTTTCTGGAGCCTATAGACTTTGTCTTCTTTCCCTAGGACTTCGTAGCCAAGTGGATGCTCCACATACACCTCTTCTTTTAGCACTACATTTAAGAAGGTTGACTTTACATCCATTTGAAATACTTTCCATTTGTGTTGGGCTGCAATTGCTAGGACTGCTCCCACTGTTTCTAGCCTTGCAACTGGTGCATATGTCTCATCATAGTCTCTTCTAGACTGCTATTTGTATCCCTTAACAACCAGCCTCGCTTCATACCTCTCAACCTTACCATCAGCAGTACATTTGGTCTTATAGACCCACTTAAATCCAATGACTGATTTCCCTTTGGATAAATTAATGAGCTCTCATGTCTTGTTTCTCTCTATAGCGTCCAGCTCTTCATCCATGGCCGTATACCATTTTTCTTCTTTCACGGCTTCTTAAAAATACATTGGAACACTATAGGAAAACAAAACAAATTCTAAATTCTCATCAAAATCATCATACCTCAAGCTGTCATAAATTTCTCTCATGCTTCTAATCTTTCGTGGCATCAATGATGCAAGTGTAGGGTCATAATTTTCGGAGCTGCTTGACTACTGGACTGATGAAGAAGACTGATGTTGTAAATTTCCAGAGCAACTGCCCTGCTGAAAATTTTTGGAGCAACTATTCTGCTGAAATTTTTCAGAGCTGTTGTTATTTTCTGAACTATTACCTTGCTATAAATTTCTAGCGCACCTACCTTCTAGAGCTTCTTCATCCTCAAAACGTATTGAGACAGAAATACCCATGTTGCTATTCGTTGTTCCATCCCATGACTTGTTTTCAATGAATTCAACATCCCTGTTGATCACCACTTTCTTGGTGATGGGATTGTACAATATGTAGGCTTTGGATTCTTCACTATAGCCTATGAAAATGCATTTTTCACCTTTGTCATCAAATTTCTTTCTTTTTCTCTTTTGGCACAAGTGCATATGTCACACATCCAAATATTCTCAAATGCTCAACACTCCATTTGCATTTTGTCCACGCTTCTTGTGGAATCCTATCATGAACGGCCTTTGTGGGGAACCTATTCAAAATGTAGACTATTGTTGCTACAACATCACCCAATATTCATTAGATGTAAACATTTTTCCTTCAACATGTTTTTTTCCATCTCTGTGATGGTTTTGTTCTTTCTTTCAGCCACTCCATTTTGCTGTGGAGTATATCGGGCTATGAGTTGTTTCTAAATGCCTTGATATTTGCAAAAATCCATAAACTCTTTCAAGATGTACTCTCCCCCTTTTTTCGTTCTGAGTAATTTGACATAGTGGTCACTTTTATTTTCAGCCAAGGCCTTAAACTCCTTGAACTTTTCAAATGCTTTTGAATTGTTCTTCAAAAAATACACCCATATTTTTCTACTATAATCATCTATGAATGTCATGAAATAAAAATTTCCACCTAGGGTTGGGGTCTTCATGGGACCACACAATTTTAAATGCACCAGCTCTAATGGTGCTCTTGCTCTCTTAGAATACCCTGATTGAAAGGGTTGCCTATGTTGTTTACCTAGGATACATGCTTCACACTTTCCATCGGCCTCTACGATTGTTGGTAGGCCCCTAACCATATCTTTTCTAGCCAAAATACTTAAAATAGAATAGCTTAGATTCTCATACCTCAAATTCCAAAGCTTGGATGGGTCTTGGATGATTGTTTTGAAGGATGACTATTGCAGGCCTGTTGACTATGCTAGGATTTGCATTTTGAGGGGAAACATCTGGTTCTTTGTCATTTGAACTGCTGCCATAACTTTCTTGCTTCCATCCTTGTCATAGATGATGCATTCCCCTTTCTCCATTAGCACTCTATAACCATTTTGGACCATCTATCCAATGCTCAAGAGATTGTGTTTCATTCCTAGGGCATAAAAGACATCATGGATTTGTCTTTCTTCACCATGCTTGGTTTGTATGCACACTATGCCCCTGCCCATGACTGGAACCTTCTTATTGTTCCCCATTTTGATTTCAGACTTAATATTGTTGTCTATGGAGGCAAATAAATTTTTGTTACCACTCATGTGGTTGCTACAGCCGCTGTCCAAATACCAAATTTCAGCGTTGCCCAGTTCTACAAGATTGCATGCAATAAATACTTGTGATTATTTTTCATTTTTAACATTTGCATTTTGACTCCCTTGGTCATAATGTTTCTTCCTACATTCACTTGCATAGTGACCATACTTGTGACAGTAGTAACACTGCACATTACTCTTATCATTCCTTTGATTTGAGTTGCTATTCTTTTTTGTGTTTTGGAAGTTTGATTGGGAGGTGTTGGCTTCCTCTTGACTGTTTGAGCCTCCTCTTTGAGCCTCCTCTTTCAGAGTTGC
>VDFB02029755.1:0-23461 GCA_007258455.2 Sequoia sempervirens | reverse complement strand
AAATGCGCCCAAGTTGAGATGTAAAAAGTGACTAAAGGAGGTAAATAAGGTAAAAATATTGCCTAGACGTGGTGAAAAGTGGTGAAAGGCGTTATCCTCCATCAAGCTCAAATGCGCCTAAGGTGATGTGTTAGAGAATATTGCAAGATGTGTTGCCTAGGCGTGTTTTTTTTGAATTTCCTCTCCAAGCCTCATATGCGCCAAGGGTGATGAGTGTCATGAGGTGTTAGAAAATTTTTCTAAGACGTGTGAAGTGTGAAAATAATTTCCTAAGGCGTGGTGAAGAAATATTTCAAGGCGTGATTTTAAAATGTCAAGTGTTATGCGCCTAGAGTCTGAGGAGAAATATGAAGTGGAGTAACTTGCTAAGTGATATAAAAATTTTCAAAGGCAAGGATGAATATTTCCAAATACGCCTAAGATGTTGAGTAAAGAAAAATAGAAAAATAAAATATCTCTAAGGCGTTAGAATTTTAAATAAAATTGCCTTTCAAGTGTGGAGTAAAATGCAAAATGATGAGTGACAAATCAAGTGTGCCAGGCGTGAATGAAATCTTTTTTCTAAGTGAAGTTGATAAAATTTCTTCCACTGGCAAGTGAACTAAAAATGTTCTAAGGCAAAATTATTTTCTTCTTAGAAAATACGCCTAGAGCTCAAGGTGGTAAGATTTTTCGAAGCCCGAGCAAATTTTCTCAGCAGTGAGGTCAGAGGTAGATGATAATGCAAGATGAATTCAAGTTTCTTCAAGCTGGAGCAACACAGAATGATCACAGGCGAAGAATGGATTTTATTTGACAGAATAATATTTTTCTAAGGTTCAAACTTCAAAAATTAAATGAACCCGTTCGTTGGGTACCCATGGATTCGAGGCATTTTGAAGAAAATTTTCTTCTGGGTACTGAACATTCGCGATGATAGATGGATTTTCAAGTCTTCCGCGCTTCGCCAACACCTTTTCAGTGAAGAATTTAATCAATGCTCAAATTGTGAATTTTCCTAAGGGAGAATTTTAAAATTTTCTAAGGCAAAGATGAATAAAATGTGTTTTCAGAATGAATTTTTTTCCAAATGATGAATTTGAAGACAGTTGCCTAGATAATTTTGATTGAATCCTTCAGTGATGAATTTTTGAAAGATGCAGAGGAGAAGTTGAATTCGAATTCAAGTGATAGAGCTCCGGCTGGCGAATTAAAAAGAGGAATTTAAATTAAATTTTTCGAAAACAAATTCAAAGATGCCAGTCAAAGTCAAGTTTCTAAAAGAGTAAGATTCCTGACGTCGAGAGACAAGTGTTAGAAATACCAGAGAGGGAGAATTCGAATTTTTGAAACAGAATAGTGGGAGTTAAATGCACTGGCTAAAATTGGCTTCTTCTAGAATTCGATTTTGGCTATAAAATGGAGAGGTCTCTCACTTATTTTTCATAGCTGGAGAATTCGATTTGCTCTAAGTGAAGCATTGCAGTGAGTTGCTGAAGACTGAGTGTTGCTGAGACTGTTGCTGGAACGCCTTGAGTTGCTGGAGAAGTGCGCCCTTGTTGGTTAAAGAAGCTTTTGCTGAAAATTGAAGTTGCCTATGCTGAGAGGGACGCCTTGAAACAAGGAATTGTTGAGAACTTATAAAAAACACGAACTTGCTAGTTGCTGATTGCTGGTGTGAAGTACGAATTTGCAGAAGTGCAAGTTGCAGATTGAAGTTGCAAAGGCTGAAGTCTACTTAGAAATCTTTTTCTAAGTGTTGAAGTTCGAAGTTCAAAAAGAAAAGAAGCTGAGGTTTGCAAACACGAAAGTTATTGCAGCTTCTAAAGTCGACTGCAGCCCCTACACACAATGTCATATTTTATTTTTATGAATTCAATTGCTGATGGATGTTACTGTTTGCAGATGGCTGAGGCAAGGACGACTGGCAAGGACAATGGTGCATCCAGACAAGCAGTGATCAAGAAGCTGAGTAAAACATTCATGCCAGAATCAAAGTTCATTTCAAAGCTGGGCAAGTTGACAGACACTAACCTGGGCTCTGTCAACCTGGAGACCTTCAAGAACAGGATGTTTGGAATTGGAAGTCATCGGGCTTCAACCACTTCGCACAACATTGTTCGAAGCGGACTATATGCAGCTGCTGGTTTTCCGCCAGCCATTCAATGCTCAGAGCTGATGATGGAGTGTGCTAATTGCTACGAGAAGGAACACCGGTCGATCATGTCACCAGATGGCCAAGTGCTGGCTAATCTTACTCCGGCAGCCATTGGTGAAGCTTTCGGGATCCCGGTGCATAGAAATATGATTTATAAATCCAGGGAACGAGCAGAGCGGATGTATGCTTCTGCTTTCGAAAGATGCATGGATACAATTAACACCCACTAGATGAGCACTCCTAAGCCTTCTCGTACGAAGTTGCCGAAGCAGATCATTGCGGATGACTTGAAACAAGAATATTGTGATCTTATCATGATGCTGAGCAGGGTTGGAGGTTGTGCACAATCATTCATTTTTGAGCCTTGGATGTTTTATTACATCAATCTCGTGCTAGAAGGAAAGGATTATGTCAATTGGGCCAGATGATGGGTGATAACATGAGCAGCTCTAAGCTTGAGGAGAGCGAAGACATTTTACATGAGTTCCTATATCATTTATATGTTGTAATGTCCTTTTCCCGGATCATGTTTTGCGAGTGTTAGCCTATTTCTTGGACCCTTGTGGGCTAACTCAATTGGTTAGAGGGTCAGTGGTACTTTCTGGAGAGTTTGATCGTTCTGGTTTTCAGAGCCCAGTGACTGGTTCACAACAGGCGTTTGCAGTGCAGGAGTCGACAGCTTCTGACGGCACAGGATTATATGGTGTTTTGAGTGAGTTATGGGTTTTTAAGTGATTTAAATATTAATGGATTTAATATTTAATTATAAAGTCAAATTGACTTTATATTTTTAAATCACTTAAATATTCTCTAAAAGTGATTTAATATTTTTAAATCACTTAAATGAATAAAGTGCGCCCAAGTATTTAATTCATATACTATTGAAATGAATTAAATATTATTTAAAAGATTTTAATATCCAAAAGTGGCGTATTTTCTTGGGATTCGTGCCTTTGCATAAAAGGGCATTTCTGGCAATGAGAAACTCACCTTTTGATTATTTCGAATTGCCTTGAGCATCTTTCTTTGAGCATTCTCCTGTGACCAGGGTTTGATCAATTTGTCCATTGGAGAACGGAAAACTCTTCAGTGTTGAGTACTCTTGAGGCTGTGAAAGATCAGCTGAATCAGTACAGTTGAGAGCTTCACACAGAAGTTCTACAGTTGCAGACAGAGGGATTTTATATGCAGTTGTTTGTCTTTTGCACATTCTAGAGGGTTTCTACTGGTGGCGCCCTTTCCACAGCTTCAGAGACTTTCTTTCAGAGATTCTAATGCTTCCTTTCATGGCCGTACGGATTGCATTGGGTTTTGTGCCTTGAGAAAGGCGTGTGAAGTAATTAATAAAACCGCCTTCCTTTTGAGAGGGCTTTGGCATCTAACATTGGCGGCTAGTGATTTCAGAGGGTTGTGACCAATTTCTGAGCTGGGGAAACCTTGTCTGGAGCTTGGGCGTGCTTTTATGCTGATTTTCACCATTTCCGGCTGTAGACCTGGCCAGTTTCTTATTTAAATAATCTGGAGCCTGATTGGTATGTTTATCATTCTTAATCGATCTGTTGGTGTTTAATATTATATTCTGTACTTTCATTCTGAAGAAATAAGATCAAAATTATCTTTTATGAGCAAAAATATGCTGCGCCCCTTCTCTTCTGTCTAATAAGATTTCTTTAAAAAACTAAAAAACAATTAAAGACTTAAGAATTTGGGGGTTTTGAGCTGAGAGATACAGGCTCATCACATATGTTGGCACGGATGACGGCGGCCAGTGGGAATATCTTACAAGGACTGCCGGGTCAGGGCTCTCATCACTAAAATTCATGAGGTTTGTCCCCAGCTTGCACTTGTCGGTGCTAATAACTCACTACAAACGTGTCAACGATTCATTCACTATGTATATCACGAGGCTGCTTCAGGAGCGATTACAACATAGAATCTCGAGGGATGCCCAAGAGCTAATTGAGAGGTGTGGGTGTTGGTTCATACAATTTCCAAGATTTTCTTATGTTAGGCTGCAAGGTTTCTCATCATACCCATATAGGCTGCCTAAGTACCCAACAGATAGAGTTTTAATGCTAGAGATATCAAGGCAACTGCTTGCCTTTGATAAAATTCAAAAGAAGAAGAAGAAGGGAGGGGTAGAATTTCCAGTTGTCATGGGCAACTCGGATGAGGTGTGTCCTTCAATACAGGCAGCTAGAGAGGCTGAAAGTGAACTTCAGTTTTATCATTTCTCATATCATACAAGTCGACAACACTATGACCCGCATCATAACATCAAGTGGGTGTTGTCAGAAGAATTTAAACATAAGGCCACCATTGAAGATTATTGGGCCGATGTAGCTGATGAGATTGAAGTGAGGAAAAGGATGTTTTCTCGGTTGCTATTACCTTGATCAGGGAGTGTGAGGTTGTTCCGGTTCCGGATCAGGTTAATGAGGATATGGATGTTGTGCATCCGGATTATGCAGCCGTTCGGGATACTCCACTTCCACCTCCCGATTGGTCAGAGCTCGAAGTTGTAGATTTAGATACTCTCTCTATCCCAGTCATGACATTTACTAGAGCTTGGGTTGATAGGCGAGTAAACAGGTTGAAGGGTAGGTCAATTGCTTTGACTTACAATATGATGGGAGATCACGTGACTTCACCACCGCAGAAATAAATGTGATTACATGGGGTCCGGAGTCCGTAAAGAAAGAATAGTTCGACAGAGCCTATCACCAGAGCCTCCACGAAGTCACAGCCAGCATCACCATTAGAGACACGCCCGCTATATAGGAGGTCTCTTTTTATTTGTTGATTAGAGGATTGTTGAATCGCGTGCGTAGCACAGATAATATTCCAAATTTCCACGAGAGAGTCGGGCCAATAAAGGCCAACGACTCGCTAGGAGCTGATCGCCAGGGATGATGAGGGGACTATTATCGACTTCGCCAGTGTGATGGGAGGTACCATGAAAGATGAAGATGATATAGTGTCGTGACATCACCACTTGAGGACGATGAGCCTCGCCGTATCGATGAAGAAGTTGAACAAGTTAGAGAAGTAGAGGCACAGGAGCAGCAACCCTTTGATATACAGTATGATGTGCCTGATTGGCTTAAGGACAGAATGAGGAGAAGCCCTAGTGAGGAGATTGATCTAGCAGTTGAGATGGAAGAATTTCAACCGACCGGCCCCTCCACCTAAGAAGAAAGCAAGAGTTGGCTATCCATCAAGAGGGGATGGTTCCGCATTCTTCATGTAGCCGTGGTTGACGAGTTGAGTGTGACCGGATGAAGCAGTTCCCCGAGAAATTGGTGTGGTCAATGACTCGATTTGGGACGCTCTACCGGTGCGCGCTAGATTGCAGGAGCAGGATAACTCCTACCGCCAAAGACAAAAGTTATTCAAGAAAAGAAGGGAAATATAAAAAGTTGAAAAGAGAACACTGGCTTTAATTGATATGTGGCAGTACCTGTCTCGCTCTCGAGGCGTGGATGTTCCAGTTGATAGAGCCTCCAGCAGAGATACCTAGAGAGCTCCATCAGCCGGCTTGATGGAGTTAAGGAAATGGCAATGTGAGGCTATTAAGTGGGTCACTGTCTGCGTCGAAGACCGAAGTTTATGGAGGACTCCTTTGCTTCGCTTTTCAGCAGGCCTCTAGTATTTTGGCATGGATGGATGCAGTGGATCATGCTTGGGGCGATGCTTCCATCTATCAGAGTAAAGTTATTCAGCGTCTTGAGGCATTGAGGCATGTGCCATGGCGATTGCTGATTGATGGAGGTGTCATTCATGAGAATGACAGGTATGATTTCTCTAGGTGGTATTCTTCGGCTATCACAGGGCGTGGCTTCTTCGATGCAGCACAGGCGGATTCAGCCAGGATATATAAGGCTATGGCCAATATCATAGATGGAGTTCAGAACACTTTCGAGGCCATATTTGCTAGACGGCTGAATCCAGATGAAGTAAGTTTTGATAATTTGAGGGGTTTGCTGATTCCCTTCTTCGCAGATGTTAAGACCTTTGTACAAGATGATTTCCTCGAGAATATCAAGCATTTTCCACTTTGATCCGTAACACGCAGACTCCTTTTTGATTGCTTGGAGAAAATCTTGTACAAGGCACGAAAGCATTCAGCCACGTTAGAGGCTTCGGGCTTATATTGTGTTCCACCCATTTCGGTTTAGAAAGTTGAGGCTGTACTTGGCAGATTTGTTGAGTTGGCAGTCAGAGAGAAGGCAAGTGGGAACGCACTACTGGACGAGGATCTTCTAGAAGATTGAATATGGACATTTATTACATTTACTATTTTTGGAGGAGTGGGAATCTTGATTCATTTAATGTACCACTCTCATTCTCGCAGTTTTAGGGTTAGGCCGAAGTGGCACAATTTTGGCCATCATTAATTGTAACCCTTTGGCCGGGCTCTTTGGGACTTGGCTAGCTATATAAAGGGGAGTCCCCTCATTTGTAATTCATTAGAGATCAGAACTTTAATTGAGTTAGAGCTTAGAGAGCTAGAGAGTAGAGCATTGTAGACATTTTGCATAGTGTGGAGAAGAAAGAAAGTTTTCCCTTTGAAAACTTTTGTGGAGATTGTTGTGTAATACTTTTCATGATAATAGATCTTTTCATTGATGGTGGAATTCGTCTTGTCATGAATAGCTAGCAAGGTCTCTTCTTCCTTTCGTATCCAAGTAGCTTAATTTCATGCAAGTAGCTTACGTTGATGTGTGGTGTTTTATTGAAGTAGCTTCGCTTTATTCCATACCACTAGCGGCTTGTTGATGATAAGTTCGCCTTGCGTGGTCGACTGGAAATCATCTTGAGTTTAACTTCAATTGTGATTGGTATGCTTATATGCATCGTTGTGATGGTGTATGCATGTTGAGTCATAATTTGAACATCTTTTGTTGTCCCTTTGAAGATTGCACCGATTTTACTGAGGCTGTCCGACGTGAGGCTAGGTGAAATCTGGTTGAAGTCTATTGAAACGAAGCCCCACATATCCTGCATTTAGAGTAGAATATAAGTTTCTTAGGCCTTATACTCTTTTACTTTCCGTATATTTCTGATTAGTTTTAGGAAAACAAGCTACATTGCCAAATCATACGCGCAAGAACCCCTTCAAATCATATATCAGCTGCTAACTGTGAGAAGTCTGAACAATTGCGTAAGTCCCCTCGTAAGAACACAGCAAAACACATCAACCAAACTGAGCCTATTCGCATTTAAGGAACCTTGGAGTTGAAAACATGATCTTACTCGCAATCTTAGCATGTTGAATACTTTGTTCAAGAGGGAATAGGGTATCCGTTGGGAAACTTTGTTCCGCTGTTTGGTGCGGCCACGAAAAACACATCAACAGTATATATCTTTCACCCACTCTATTTGAGTGCCAATTGCTTGCATCATCAAGTTAAGGGAGTGTATGGTGCATGGTGTCCAAAAAATGTGTTCATACCTTTGCTCAACCAAAATACTTGTAGCCCTACAATTTTTTGCATTGTCTGTAATGACTTGAACAACATTTTCAGGACCCACCATCTCTATGGACTCAATGAGGATTTTTGAAATGAATTCTGCATCCTTGATTTGCCCCTCACAATCAATTGCCTTCAAAGACATTGCCCTTTTGGGGGACACTGCAATAACATTTATTAAAGGTCGGTTTTTGCAATCTTTCCATCCATTAGAAACAATAGACACTCTTGTTTCAATTCAAGAATCCCTAATTGGTTTGAGTGATGTCTCTACATTTTTTTTTCTTTTGCTAATAAGGTGGTGTGCATCTTTTCATACCCAGGATTTGTGAAACCAGAAGGTGCACTATTGATTGCTGCCACCATTTCACGCCAATATGGTGATCTCATCAAGTTGAAAGGAAGACCATTGGCATAAAGGCAATGCACAACTTTTTCTTCTGCAATGTCTTTTGCTTCATTTTGAAATGCCTTATCCAATGGGCCTCTTTTGCGGGAAGGAGTGGGATCTTCTACTTGGATAGAGGGTGTCTCCAAGAAAGGATGTTGAGAGGCCATTACTGAATTTGTAGGTAAAGTAATTGATGTTCTCTTTGCTAAAGGACGACATCTTAATCTTTCTCTTTCACTCAAAGCATTAGCTTCTTGTTCTCTAATGAATGCCATAATTTTTTCCTTTGGCAACCCCTTCTTATTTCGGCCTCCACATATTCTAATCCCTTTCCCACTTTGTGCACATAAGTGAGCTTTCACTTGACTATATGAGCTCTTAAATTGGACTCCACACTCACCACAATCCTAAATGAATACCCCACCTCATGGAAGTTTTTCAAGCATCGTAACATGATTCCATAAAGGAGATGCTTGATCAATTGTAAATTTTTTGTTTGCATCAACACCCACTGAACTTGAACTTGCAGCCATTTCAAATAGTTTGCAATTTGATTTTTTGTTATAAGAAATATTGAAACAAAATGAACACCAAAAAAACATTGAAACAAATAGAAAAACTTGTTTCTTCTTTTCTATAAAAATTTTAAAAAAAAATTTCATCAAAAACTTGAAAAAATGAGTTAAAATTCCTACCTTAGATGATTAGATCTCCTTCATGCAGGCTATCCTCGATCCTTTTGCACTTTGTGATCAATCTCCTTCGAAAAACTAGCAACCTTCAAAATGAAAAAATGGAGACATAATGTGTTTGAAGAGAGCAATGAAATGAGGAGTGAAGTGTTGAATGAGGTTTAGAAGGCGTTTTAGGTCAAAAATGCACTTTTTGAGTGTTTTTTAGTGATTTTCATTTATTTTATGGCGCCCAACGCACATGGGTCTTTTTGGGAGCACCTGAGAGCGCTCCCCAAGCCGCTCCTAGACCCAAACACTCTAGGAGTGGGCACAGGGTCCTCTTTTGAAGAACCCAGTAACATAGATTTGATGCAATAGAATAAGTTTTATGTGCTAAGTTGCTTGAGGTACCTTTCTTTATTCAAACCTTTTTACTAAGGACTTCTCCAACAAAGGCCTTGTTACAAATATGTTGACCTCAAGGATAGAGCAAGCTTTTGTCTACATCTTTCTTCCCAACCTCATGTTCACAAAAATCCTCATGAGGGTTTGGAGCTTTGCTGATAGGATAGGGGGATGAATGATTTTTATCCTTTGGTCATAGTCTTCTCAGTATTTTCTTCGAGTTGCAGCCACCGCCTACTTTGACCTACTTTATAAAGATTGACATGCTCTGAAAATGATAGGTCTTGAAGAGTATGCACAGTTGCACACTATGTTTCCTATATCCTTGGAAATGAATTCAAGAGGACTGATGTCCTCATCACTTCTTTGACAAACATTTCCGTTGCAGAGGCTTCTCCATGCGGCCTGAAAAGTGCTTTTGATACTAATGTTATGATTCTAACTTAAAACTTATTGTAGCTGTTCTAAGCCTAACAAAATCTGATACTAAAATGGAACAGAATTCTGATTCTGACAGGAAACATGATAAAACTGCAGGAATCTAGGACTGTGTTGCAATAAATTTAGAACTGATAATAATTTCTAAAATCTCTGTCTAAGTGAAAACTGAAGACATCTGTAAAAGAAGCTTTAATAAAGAACACCTTAATCTAATGTTGAAATATTTCCAGAAGTAGAAGGGAATGATACCTGAAAAAGTAGATTCACATGCTTGAAAGGGCGTGGATGCCAACCCAAGCCAAATCAAGAGTAAGTGTGGGTACTGCTTTAGCCAGATATATTCTTTAGTCTTGCAAAGAAAATATCTTCCCTCATAAAATATATGCTTTATCCCACTCTCTAAGACTGTTTATAACATTTCCATTACTTAAGCTCGTCTTTTGCATGTTGGACAAGCAGTTTTTAAACAAAAATATAACTAATAAATGAAAAATAAAATCCAAATGGATGCTCAAGACTGGATCCCATTGACCAACAAAAGACAATAGAAAGTGGTTCTTAGTGGATCCATACGACTGGTCCTATTGGAACCATAAGGTTCAATCGTAAAAAAACCTAATGAGACCCACCAATGGAACTGTACAATCTTGAACATTATAATACTTGGAAGAAATGTCCATTTCAACAACTTACATGGGAAGGATGCTGTTATGATTCTTAAAAGTATTTCTAGCTCATTTGGGGTATCTTTACCTTGCTTTCTTCATAATGTCTTAATATTGTTCTGTTTTGATGATGACTTGTGTAGAAATATAACTTTAGTCTAATACCTCCCAAAAGTGGGATTACCATCCCTTATTTGTTGAACACAAGAACCCTGGCAGCATCAGATGAACTATATAAGAGCTTTCCAGCAATGCATAATAACTATAAGCCTATGCTTAATGTCAAATATTTTGTGGAACCAGTGCACAAGGCCATCATGCAGACGTGTTTGTAAATTGGAATCAGAGACAAACTAATGGTATAAGGGTATCATCATCCTGTTGTATAATTTGAAATTTTTTCTTGTAATGTTTGAAATGCCTTATCTGTTTAAGCTATGAGAAAGTAACATCCTCTAAAGCAATCTTACATCTTTGTTAATGAAGCAAAGCATATCAGCTAACCTAAGCTGGGACATTCTGTACCCAAATTAGGCTAGTTTGTGACTCAGAGCAGGAATATAACACAGGAACAAACATGTATACATGCTGCCAACTAGAATGTACTTCTCCACATATTTTCGTTCTATTTCTCTATATTAATTGTGCCTTTTACTATAGAAATTTGACTTGCCACACACACACACAAAAGAAAGTAAAAAAAAATCTCACAATTTTTTTGTGTACACTCTAATCCTTATACCCTAAGGGTTTTGTCAAATATTTATTTGTCTTGCTTGTGTTGGAGCGCCTGGCACAACTACATTGCTGATAGAAGTCTCCTTTTTCATCCATACACAAGTACAGTGTGTAATGACCCAATTTTATTCCCTAAATCAGAGCACTAAATATTAAACCCTGGGTGCTGACTGTTATTAAATAGCCTCTCCTTATAAAAGACAAATAAAGTAAATATTTAATTCTTTCTTGGCTGACCACCTTTGCCAAGACAAATTTATGAACTTGCCCACACTAAATATGGATTATGGAAGTGATTAATGTTAAAGAACAGCAAATATGTTAGAAAGAAAGTGCCTCGCATATCATTAAGGAAAGAGAACAGCATATAGTGAATACCTTCCAAGTATACAGCAATCTCCTTAAATAATAAGCAGTAGCGATTCATTTACAAAGACAGCAATTATATTTATTAAGGCAGCGGTTAAAAAGGAGTGACTAATAAAGGCAATGATTAATGAAAAGGCAGTGATTAAATATATAAGAGAGCAGTGATTAGTAATGTATGAGGCAGCAATTCATTGTTTAAAGGGAGCGCTGGCAATGAGGAAGGTCATGGATTAGTTAATAAAGAAACAACAATTAATGTATGAATAGTTATGACTCTTTCAAAGGATAGCAACCATGAAAGGGTGTGTCTCTTGTTAAATGAATGGTTGTGACTCTCCCTACCATGGAAGATATAAAAGGGGAAATAAATGAGTGAGGAGAGGCATCAAGGAATGAAATCGATCAAGTCTGATATCAAATGATGTAATGTCCCCTTCCTAGGCGACAGCCTGTTCGAGGTTAGCCTATCATTCAGATCTTCGTAGGCTAGCAGAAGTGTTTAGAGGATCACTTGAGGCAGTTATCCAGCGTTGGGAACATCACTCCAGCAATTGATTCAGGTTTGGGCTTCTGCACACACTCACAGAGTGATTTAGAGGTACTTACTATTTATAGTAAGTTAGGCAGGCAGGAGTTGCTATTTTTAGCAGGGCACCTGATTTAGCTGGTCAGCTCAGTATCGACCCGGTTTGATGATTTGTTGAGCAAACAGGGGTTATTAGAAGCATTTAATAATAATTAAAGGAATTATTAATTTGACTTTATAATATAAAGTCATTTTAATGAAATATTAAAGTTATTATTAAAATGGCAATTGTAAAGTATTTTTAATACTTTATAATGAAGGGGAAAATTTAATATTTGATGAGTTTAATATTCATTAAATAAAAGGGACACCATTTATTAAAATATTGGCCTAAGTATTGAAAAGGGCGAATTATTTATTATTAAATGTTATTGAGCTGATTTTTGATAAGGGTCGACTTTTTGAGAGAGGCTATTTATTTCCTCAAGGGAAAATCGAACTCATTATGTTGATTATTCGAATTTGTTATCATTTCTCTCTGAGAGCATTGGGGGTTTGAGAAACCAGGGTTTCTGCAAATCATCGGGTTTTGAAGAACGCTCCCTCTTCATAATCAGGCATACTGAGACTGTGCAATACCAGTTGAAGATTGTCAGTTGAATAGCTTCACTCAGAAGTTATTACAGAGTTTTATAGTGGAGTTTTTATTCAGAGTTGGATCGATCTTCCTTCCAGAAGGAGAATATTGCATTGGCAGTGTTTTGTTTTGCATCTGGCACAAACTTCAAGGCAGTACGGAATTCTTCATTGCTGGTACAGGCTGTACTATCACAGCAACAAGGTCGTACCATCCATATTCAGCCAGACGTCTTGATTTATGAGCCTCTGCTTCCTTGATTCTGAGCACCTAGGGATTCTGGAGCTCTGGCGTTGATTTTGGGGTCTGTAGTTTGCTTCTTCCATTTGGCCGTACCTTTACTGGCTCTCTTCAGGGGGCTGCAACCTAGTTCAGGTTCTTTAAATATTAGTTTGCCTTTTTACTTGCATGATTGTATTTCGCAGTGAGACTATTCTAGAAAATAAATAAATCATCAGGCATCAAATTTGTAGGCTTATTTCTATCAAAATAGTCTTTTGGTATTTTATCATATTTTTTCAAGCATTTTCTACCAAAATCGCATTTTCTCTTTTATTGCAAAAAACCTCAAAAAAACTAGAAATTACAAAACAAACAAAAAAGTAGTTACATCAGAGGGTTTGGGTTGAGAGACACCGTCTCCTACAAATGATTCGGATATGAACTGGCATTTTAAGAAATCAGTAAATTGCTTAAGAAAGTACTTGGTATGCATTTGATTGTATATGCATTTAATGTATAATATTTGATAGGCATATAAATATATATGTAGCTAATTTCATAATGACTAATATGCAATTAGGAGAGATATGTTATGTCTAAATTGGTAAATAAGGGAAATAGTGAATTTATTTATATTATTATAATCTACGTCCTTTTCTTTAAGCAATCATGTGTAGGGTTGGCAAGGAAACATGTTAGGGAAGGGCAGTATAGGTTCTCTCAATGTAAGTACGCCACCCTAAGTTGGATGGAATTGTCTTGGTTGGATGTTCTGGCCACTTGGGGCCAGGCAGGTATGAGCACGCCCTTGGGCTTAATTGAGATGAATAGTGTATAGGCTCTTGCAATGTAAGTATGCCACCCTAAGTTGGATGGAACTGTCTTGGTTGGATGTTCCTGCCACTTGGGGCCAAGGGGGGTATGAGCACACCCTTGGGCTTAATTGTGATGAATAACTTTTCTGGCCCCATATCATGCATTTCTCTCCAATCCATACAATTATTGGTGTATAGATTGGATTCAAGTTTAAGTTGTTATTCATTATTTCATAAATGTTAATAGTTCATTTATTCTTAAGTTCAATATTTATTATATAATTTACTATGCAATATTATTTGTAAAAACAATTTATGTTGTGTAAATGTCTTTAAGGCAAATTTAGTGTAATGAGCCTAGCCCAAGCTGACTCAAAACAAACCGCCTCGATACCATCAGAATGAGCCTTGCTAATTCTGATTACAATTTGCTAAATATAGGCTCAAGGAATATTGTCAAACAAATCACATGCAATCTTCTAACTCGCTGGTCTGATGTTATAGTCTGATATGTCTGCTTAAAAATGGCTTCGAAGTGTTCCAAATGCTTGAATTTCAATGCTCCAATGCTTAAACTATGCAACCATGAACAATCTTAACCCAATCTACCCTTAATTCTTACAATTGGTTGACTTGTAATTTTGTCAAACACTTTGTATGCAAGGTCTTTGTTTGCTGATATAGTGTTTTCAGTTTGATGTGCTTGATAGAAATGAATGCCAAGATAAATAGAATGCTTTAAAACACTTCTACAATGTCTATAATCAGATCTAAATGCAATATGATGTTCTTTTGGGATTTTCAAATACAAGTACATGAGAAACTATGAGTGCAAAGTGCAGCTACAGCTTGTTGACATTTAGTCAAACACTTGCCATATATACTATCAATGATAATTACAATGCAATAATATCTATCTCAGACCAGCAACTTGTATCTCCTTTATTGCTATCAAATTGATCACTACAATGATGATATCAAACTGCCAAGACTCTTGGCATTACAACATATGATTATCAAATGATTTTCTAAGTACAATTTGCAGCCTTAGCATGAAATCTGAAAATGCAAATGTATGCAACCTACAGCTGTAACTATACTCTAAATATGCAATGCTAATGGACTGATTAATGAGAAGAACCTGATTGGAATAGAGTCTCCCTTTGCTTGAGATGATGGGGCAAGCAACAACACAACAAAAAGTGCTTGGACCCAAATCAAACTCTTGACCAGACGCCCCTGAAGCTCATAAAATTGCAAATATGAATTTTTCCTAAGCTCCAAATGGCATCCAAGAGGGTCATCCTCCTCTCTAGAGTCCAGCACCACCTTCCAAGAATAAAATCGAATTTTTATATGGGCTCTCCTTGCAAAATTGTGGCCTCCATGAATGCTGATAAGAACTTCGATTTGCTGATGAAGGAAATCAGATTCCACAACAACTTAACTCTCCTCCAAATGTATCAAAATGAGAGAGTTCTAATCACCAAGATGACTTCTATATTGCTCCAATCGAATTACACCCACAATTTGGCCAAAAGCCATGAAATTTTGCTTTGAAGAACAAGTAGAAAGTCTGAAGCAACTTTCTCCACTTTGCAATAATTCAAGTGATATTTCACACCCTCAAAATTGCTATCAATAGGAAGTTTTCGTTTCCTATGACAAAGAAGCAATCTGTAGAAACCCTAGGCTCCACAAGAAGAAGCAACAACAACAACTTCAAATCTGCCTGCCTGGAAATGAGCCCTCAATGTCTATTTATTCTTTTTCTCCAATTCCTCCAGAAACTTCTAGAATATTATTTTATTTTATTTAAGTGATTTTATATAATATATTTTAAAGTTCAAGTCACTTTATTAAATTAATTAAATATAAGGCCACCTTATAATTTTGATTTATTTGATAACCTTATAATTAATTAACTTAATACCACTTATTGATTTAATTAAAATAACTAATTAGTCATCCTCTTGAAAAATTAATATTTTGGTCAACATAATTAATTAAATTAATTAAATCAAATTACCTCCAAAACGGGGGCATTACATTCAGGCATACTCCAAGTAGGGGACATTACACAGTGAAACAAGTCTGTAAATAGTCAATAGGGAACCAAGTCATGTTTTTCTTATTGACCTATAAATGTGCATATTCTACAAGGGGAAAATCATTTGATACATCATACTGGCCCCGTCAAATCCCTCTTTTGTCCCATTTTAGTATTACTAATAGCTGGTACAAACACAACATGGGGCAAAATTTTAGAGAGAAGGTAAACCTTTAACCTGCGGCTGCTGTATATTTTTCTCAATCAACCTGGCCCCTCTAAACTTGTTGCAAGAGGGCCTGTATGCAATAGTCGATGAAATCTCAAGCCTTAGACTTAAACGTTATTAAGATATAATTACCATAACTACAACAAGCAAAGTGAATCCATTTCCAAATGAGCTTATGATCCTATGACCTTGGTAAAGTGCTGAACAATTTAACTTTCTAGACAAAATAAACAAGGAGACAATTCTTTGCCCTCCATTAGATAGACTTCAATAAGATACCTTATGAATACAATCTCATTACCTCTAACCTTTTTCTTTGAAAAGTAACCACTTTTGAGCTACAAATTGTCATGTTCCACTAAAAAGATCTTCGTAGGACACCTAAAACTAATGAGCCATTAGTCTTGATTTTTAAAGTGGAGTATTGACTTCACCATTCAGATAATTGTTTCACGTCTCTACTTCCATTAAGAATATGCTCAATTTTGAGCATCAGTATTTGAAGCATGCAGTTTCTCCTAGAGCATTATTTTTTGGTTTATTGTTGGTCATGTTTGCAAGGCCTTATGAGAACTGAGCATCTTGTGTACTGATTATGGCGTGGGTGATTACTGATTTACATTCATTCATTTCCATTATGTATTTGAGCTTTGAAAGCTGTATAATCCTCTATTATGCCTTGTAAATTCTAAAGCTTAAGTACTTTGCATTTAATGGAAAGGGTGCTTAAATTAGTAAAGTTATTGTGTTTTCTTGCTTTTTCTCAGGCAGGTGTAGATGTGTACAATCGGTTAAATTACAATCAAGGCAAGATAAGCTACCTCCGAGACAGACTAGAACGTGAGCAAGAGAAAAGGTTTAGGGATAGGGGTAAGTTTCTGATGTAAATTGATGCCTTGCATAATAGTGTTTTTTTACATATATGATGCTTTAATCTGTGGCCTGAATGATATACCACTCATTGTTTTTGAACTATGTTTTACAAATCTATTTTTCATTTTTTTTTGCTACAAGACAGCCAATTGGTTGGTTTCCATCATATTCCAACATTTCTGTACCAAGAATTCAATTAAGACTACTTTCACCTTTTCCGTCTGGTATGGAAAATATTTATACAGAAGGATTAAGGAATTGAGATTGCTTGAAGTTATGTTCTAATTTTATATATCCATGAAGTTATGTCAAGCATTGGGCTTTCCCTACTTGCCAAGTTACTATTTGATATTTCACGTGGTACTTTGGAACGTCTTCCTCATGAAATTGAGAAGCAAACATAGGTTCAGAAACTGAGAAATGGGAAAACTACAATGCTCTGAAATAGATCAGTTGAAAAAATATTCAAAGTGTTTATAAGAGATTGTGTTGTGTTGGTGTAGCAACAGAGACACCATGTTGTGACGTCATGTGCTTTGTGGTCTAGTGGCCAGTATACCATGTCAAATACCCAATCCGCGGTCTGGTGTGCTCAAGACTATGGAGAGACAACTTCGTTATACTGATTTTTTTTTTGCATGCCTTTCTTTTCAGATGAATTCTCAAATGGAATGCATTAGTGCTGAAATCCACATAGTTTGTAGTCTAGCAGCTGCAATCTCTTTTTGTACTACTACTGCAGGGTTCAATGTGGTAGTGCCAAGATAACTTGCTTTTTGTGAGAATAAATGAAGTGAACATTTTTAATTGTGTCTACAAGACCAGGCAGTCTATGTATAATGTACCCAATTGGGCAACCTTAGGAAATAGATGAATTTTTGTACATGTGCAAGCTGCAATGATGAACAAATATCAAATGCCCAATTGAGGATCCCAAAATCGTACAGAAATTGATGCTAATCAGCAATATATAATGGTTTGCAAACCCTTGTCAATCAAATATACAACTCAAAATAGTGAATCCAAATCCACCGAAGCTGATATGAACTATGGATAAACCCTCAGATGCAAATCAATCAACTATAATAGCAGGTCAGAGTCCTTCATGCCAAAATATTCAGGTGCAACAGCAGATCTATAGCTGATATTAACATGAACAACATATATAAACACTAGGATAATCGTTACACTCAGATCTGATCTATGATGGTTGAAAATCATAATATATAAATATCCTACACCTTGTAATAATGCATCCAAACGACAGTATTTGTGCAAAAATTACATCTTTATTTATGCTGATCAGTATTACAGCCAATTCAAATTATAACAGCAATCGGCAACTTCCTAGAAATTACTAGCAGTTACCAAATATTCCAATAATAATAATAACATAAATCAGCAACTCCTAGAAATTACCCTCAATTACCAAGCATTTCAATAATATTACACTGTATTTGCCAGGGAACTGGCTGAATCTGGGTTTAGTTCAAATCAGATCCACAACTAGTTTGGTCTGTTTGCATATCTGCTTAGGATGCGGGGCTGGGGAGATCGGTTTGTTTGGGACAAATCTGGGGAGGATCGAGGCAGACCTAGAGCAAACTCGTCAATTCTCCTACACCTTTTTTTTTGCTTTTAAATTATTTTCCTCCAACTTTTGACCTGGGCACTTGAAAATGGATTTCTAACCTCAAAAGTCCTTTCTAAAGCATTTCAAACACCAAAATAAGCTCATTTTTATTGCAAAAGACAAATGCCATTCCAAAATGATCGACTTTCAGTTTTTCTTATCATTCATGATTCAACAAAGGGAGTTGAAGATTGATCTTTGAAGGTTTTACAACGGTTGCATAGCCATTCCTACATATTTGCAAGTGCCCATTAGTTACCAAGAACATAGTTTTTTGCAAGGAGGTGAGTTTTTTCTTTAAATTCCCCTCCATTTTTGTTTTACAAACATACAACAAGATTTTCTTTCATTTTTGCAAGTGCCCATTAGTTACCAAGAACATAGTTTTTTGCAAGGAGGTGAGTTTTTTCTTTAAATTCCCCTCCATTTTTGTTTTACAAACATACAACAAGATTTTCTTTCATTTTTGTACAAATGTATTATTATGCTTAAATTTTTTAAAAGAGCGAGGTTATATATATATATATATATATAGTTCTGAATGTGTTTATAAAATATCTTGCCATAAAAATTACAATGGCAGCTATTCTAGCTCCACAAGTGACCTAAATTCAAAATAGATCTGAGTTCTCCTTTATGGAAGTATGTTGATAAAATACAATTGGGTTTTAGGTGGTGGAGGTTATGTTTGGATTTGTCAGGGTTGTGATGTCGGATATTCAAGTTCATATAGTTGGGTGAATGCTTGCGTTGGGAAGATGGTGTACCTGTGCCATTGGAGCAAGTGATAGCATATATTATAGACCAAGAGCTTATAGCCTAATAGATGAAGCAGTAGGTTATAGAGCAAATCATTTAAAGAAAAAAGATCAAAGGGAATGAATCCCCCTATGTCCCTATATGATCTCAATATTGTGGTAGAGAGCCACCTATTTTTGGTCACTCCTGAAAGTGAATAATCCACCACAAATAAGAGACCAAAAGGACCTTTGGTAATGACATTTCAAAATGAGACTCGATAAATTGTTAATCAATACATCACAAGATGTATTTATGCAAATGGGTTGGCTTTCAATGTTGTTCACTCATCATATTGACAAGAAATTGTGAAAAAAATCAATGAGGCTCCAAAAGAGTACAAAGGCCTGAGTTATGAGAAAGTGGGTGGCACCTCATTGGACACAAAGGTTAAATTTGTTGAAGATTCATTGAAGCCCATAAGGGATTCATGGGCTGAGACAAGAGTGTCCATTGTTTTCGATGGCTGGAAAGATGCTAAAAATCAGCTCTTGATCAATGTCATAGCAATGTCCTTTGAAGGGGCAATGTTTTTGAGAGTTGTGGATTGTGAGGGGCAGGTGAAGGATGATTAATTTATTGCTAATATCATCATCACAGTCAGTAAGGAAGTGGGACTTTTTAATGTTGTTTAAGTCATAATGGACAATGTGAAGAATTGTAGAGTTATTGGGTTGTTGGTTGAGGAACACTATTCACACATCTTTTGGACAACTTGTATGGTCCACTCTTTCAATCTTATGCTACAAAAAGATCGGGAAGAAAATTGATTGGATCAAAGAGTTGTATGTAGAAGTTGAGAAGATCCAAATGTTTGTTATCAACCACTATATGTTGTAAGACATATTCAGATCATTTTCAAAATTGGAGCTATTGAAGGTAATTGAAGTAATATAAAATTTTATATTTTAGTTATCTGAAAATTATTTTTTAAAAACTTAGTTACTCTAATCATAGTTTTATTGCGTCTTCTAATTCTTCTTTAAAGTTTTTAAATTTTAATAATTTTCTTTTTTCTTTTTGAATAGGTTGTTGAGACTTGTTTTTCCTTTAACACAATCGTCTTGATATGACTTGTAAAGGTTTGAGAGGTACTTTCTAACATGGTCATTAGCCAAACTTGGTCCATATGGAGGTAAAGCATCATTGAGAGGGCAACAAAATTTAAGTGAATGATTGTAGATGACTCTTGGTGGGATTGTGTATCTCCTTAGTTTCACCAAATCCATTTTGAGCATGATTTGTTATATTGACATGGACAAGCCTTGCTTGGGAGAGATATATGATGGCATCAACTCAATGCTTGAGAAGATGAAGACTATCACAAATGAGAAAGCGCGAGACCCTTAAGAAACTTTCTCCAAACAAGTACACAATTATTGAAGAAAGATGGAACATAATGACCACCATGTTACATATTCTTGCCTTTGTATTGAGTCCAAAATACTATAGTGTTGAGATTTTTTCTATGCCAATGAAGATTGCTTCATATAGAGATTATGAAATCGTTGAAGGGTACAATGCAACATTTTGTAGACTCTTCACTAATCTTGAGTTGCAAGATGTAGTCATGAATGAGTTCATTGATTGTTTACACTCCACTAGTCAAAGTATTGAGGTTCTTCGTCATAAGCTCAAGAAGGATAATAGTTGGTGGTACTTCCAAGGCCAACAATTCCAACACCTACAACCCCTTGCAATCAAAATTTATCACAAATTTAATAAATTTTTATTTTTGAATCTTTGAAGTTTCATTTATAGCTTTTTAAATTTTAAATTTTTATAATGTATAACCATCTTTCTACTTTGTCTTCATAGGTTGTTAGTTCATCTGCATCTAAGCGGTATTGGAGCACATACTCTTTCATCCACTTAGTAAAGCAAAACATATGGCACTCAAAAAGGGCAGAGAACTTAGTGTATGTGCATTTGAATTTGTGACTTCTTTCTCACTATTGCCTTGAGTATGTTATTTGCCTTCGTTTTTTTCTCTATTCCAACCATTCATAACCCTTAGTCATGATTTTTCTTCCAATTTTGTCTAAGTATTGGGTCATTGGCAAACTATTCATTTTCAAAACCTTTATTTGCCTGGAAAGAGGTTCTCACAACCCATTGGCTTTTGATTAGGTTGTCACAACCTTGTTAGAACTCAATTGTCCTACTACAACCTCTTTTGTTTGAAAATAA
Organism: Sequoia sempervirens; assembly: GCA_007258455.2. Classification (NCBI taxonomy): domain Eukaryota; kingdom Viridiplantae; phylum Streptophyta; class Pinopsida; order Cupressales; family Cupressaceae; genus Sequoia; species Sequoia sempervirens. The sequence goes on along the minus strand of VDFB02029755.1, from coordinate 2,194 downwards.
TGAAGTTTGGGTCCATGTTTTGTTAGATTCTAGGATTTGTGTCAAAAGCCGATGAAGTGATCCCTAGTTGTAGAGAAAGATTTCCAAAGTTGATGTTAGCGATTCCACATGGTTTCAAAACTCATGTCACACCTCGATGAGGTTGTCACAACTCCTTCAAAGCCCAATAAGGTTTCCACAACCATGTTGGAATGCAAAGCACTATTCAAAACATTCTTGAATGAAGTAGAATGAATTTTTTTGAAGACCCATGCTTGATCATGAAGATGCCTTGGCTTGTCTTACTTTAAAAGTAAAAGAGAACTATTTCACAAAGGTGTTTTGGTGTTTGTTGATGGTTTCAAAACCCATGTCAGCACTCGACAAGGTTGTTGAAACCCTAGTGGAGGTCAATAAGCTATTAATAACTCCCGATAAGTTAAGGGAAGTTTTTTGAAGGTTTCTCATTGATGATGTAAGATCTTTTGTAAAGAGACGACCAACTTTTTCAGCTTCAACATATGGTTTCAAAACCAACATCAGAGGCCAATAAGGTTTTGAAAACTCCTCAAACCTTCAACAAGTAAGTTAAAAGGTGGCTTATATTTCAAATATAACCAAAGGCCATCAATGTGATGGGAGTAAACACACGTCAACATTAATAGCACCATTAATGTACTCACAAAGCTTGAGGACATTGAATGCAAGCTAATATAAAGCTGACGTAAAACACATAGAAGACATTTTAACAAGTGATTGTTAAGGGCGGATAAAGGTGAATTTGCAAAGTGCGTCCAATGAGTCATGCTAATAGGATTCTAAGGTAGTACAAAGTAGAAAGTGTTACAAATTCAAAGGTGCATAGCTATTTTCCACTATTTTCCACTCTCTTAGCTTGTAGAAGGGGAAATTTTTAGTGGTTAAAGCTATTTTCATGAAAACTTGACCACCACAAAATTGTCTACTAAAAATCAAAATAACATCGGATTTGAACTGCATGTTAAGGGATATAATTTTCCTCCTATATAGCTTGATTTCGACAAAGATGAAATTTAATTATCTTGGTTTTGAACATCTATTTGGTTTAGAGAGCACCATGCTCAAAATTGGAGATACAAAACTAGGGCACATTAACCTTGAAGAGTTATGGAGGATAACGAATGTCAAAAATAGATCTCCTATCATGCAAAAAATGGTCGATAGTAGGCTATTGCAGGTAGTTGGTTTTCTCATGGTTGTGCAATGCACAAACCTAGTTTTGGAGTGTATTAACCATTACGACCCTCAGACTTGGGAAGTGAAAGCAACAAATGATAGGGTAATTGCTAAATTGGATGGAGATTCATTCAACTCACTCCTTAGTGTTGTGACCTTTTTCACACACTTCCCATTGCAAATGGGGACCCCTATTTTTGCTTTGCTTTTCGGCTTGATTTTGTTGTTTTCTCTCTTTTCTCATTCTGCCTTTTTGATGTGCCCGCCAAGAACCTTAATGTGAAATTCACACAGGTCACATTTTGTTGAAGATATCTCAAACATCATTGTGCTCCTACACAAACTAGTTGGTAATGAAGATGCTCACTGTTTCGAGGAATGGATGTATCCATTTATTATGGTCATCACTCATGGACATGTAACCAAATTTTAGTTGAATAAATCCTTTTACATGTTTTCATATTTATTTTATGCTATTTCTGGCATGAGGGCTTGGCTGAGGTTGGTAATTTTGATGAGGTAACTCGAATTTATAATCACTACCCACAACTCCAATTGGAAAATAGTTATAAAAATTTCAGGAGAGTGAATGATGCGTTCACAATGCATGTGGTCCAAGAGCTTCAGGGCGATATGAGTATGGGAATGTCTCCAGAAGTTACTCAATTAATTAGCCCATATGGGAATTTCATTCAATTTCAAAGAATCACCTACATCAAAGTTTGAGGCTTTGATGGATTCCCATGCAAATTGCCTAGGTATATTAGCAATAAATTCGTTCTAATTGAAGTTTGCAGACAAATAGGTGAATTATGTGATAGATGCAGAGAAAGGAAGAAGGTAGGGGTCCCTTTCCCCATTGCTTTAGCTCACTATCAATGCAAGTCACTATTTGATGCATTGAATATTGAAAGAGATTTGGTGAAATATACCATGCAATTCTTTGAGATGAGATTTCCTTTTGATAGTAAAGATTATGTTAGAAACAACTTGCAACTAG
>VDFB02029754.1:0-24295 GCA_007258455.2 Sequoia sempervirens | reverse complement strand
ACATTGTTTTCCACCAAAGTGAACTCCCCTCTTTGGATGTGCAAAAACAAAATGAAGCTTTCGTGATCATAGCACAATACAAAACAAAAAGGATAAAGAGAACTCTTGTAGATTCTGGTTCTACTCTTAATGTGTGTAGTGTGAGCCTTTTCGATAGGCTTGGCATTGATCAATCAACCATTCACCTTGATTCTTTCTCTATTAAGGGGTTTGACAATGTCAAAAAAAACCACTAGGGATGATCATTATACCTCTTACTATTGGAGTGGCCACCTTGAATACATCAATCAATGTTATGCCTTATGAAATTTCATGTAATCTAATCTTAGGTAGATAGTGGATTCATGCAATGAATGGTGTTCCTTCCACTCTTCATCACAAAATGAAATACATCTACAACAACATAGTCCACACACTAGACACTAATCCTAAACTTGATAGTGTATTACAACTTGAGAAAAACAAAGCTAATTCCTTAAACACATCACCTACACAAGTGGAACCCAGTCAAAAAAATGACAAACAACAACATATTGAACCACTCATGCAGCTATCAGAAGAGGATTGAGGTTCCTTGGATTTTGAACATGACTCAAATGGCCTTTCGAAAGCATCCACCTCAACCACTTTAGCCAAAAAAGAAACTTACACAACAAATATTGAAGAATTTAATCACGAACAAACACTGAATTCAAAAGAAATGAAGAAACTTTATGGACATGGTTATGAGCTTATGAAACAACTTGGATATAATGGAAAATCATGTGGTGCTCATGAGCAAGGTATCTGCAACCCTATAGAACCTATCACAAAAAAGAAAACTCATGGTATTGGTTATTGTACTTTGATAGATATCCCCAAGCCTTCACTCAACATCAAAAATCTCACATGTTGATCATGCAACATGCTCCTAAATCATCCTTAACAATCATCAACCCTAAAATCCTCAACACTGGTGGTCTTCAACATGATCCTTTACACAATATGAAACAAACAATGAAATCTTCACTTAATGTCAATGTCATCTCACAAGACACCAATAATTTGCATTTGATAGATTTTCTCTCCTCTTGTAAGAGTGAGACCAAAATCTTGCAATCTAAAGGGTCTTGCATAGGTTTGACAACTAATACTAAGCAAGATGTATCTTTTTCATCAACTACAAGACCACCTTCTACCATTGATCAAGAGGGTATCTTGTCGAGACTCCTCCAAGATGACTTGATAACCCTTCCTTGCCGAACTCAAAAGAAATGCTATTACAAGACTTCATTATGTGCCTACCATAGAGTTCATGGTCATACCACTAATGAATGTTAGGCTTTGAGTTGTAAAACTCAACATTTTTAGGTGTTTTTTATGCTTCCCTTTGTCGAGGCACCTACTTCCTCTAATTGATACCGATTTTCACTCTAGCCTACATTTCATCAATCATTTCGGCTCACCCTTGTCCTACACCAAGTGGGGGAAAGGGGTTATGTACCCTTGTCCTCGTATGTCACTTTTTGTTGCCTCCTTTGGCTAGTCATTAAATTTTCATGAACATATAAGAGCAAGCTTGAGATGTGGATGGCATTCCTTAAGTCAACTTGTATGTGACATACTACCCTTTTTCATGACTTAGCTTCTCGAAAACATGACCTAGCATAGGGCTTTCTTAGTAAGATCTCATATCCTCTTCTTCTACTTTAAATCAATTTCTCACAGTATTGGTGCTCGCATCTACTTTAAAGTGGCGGAATACATCACCACTCACATTTCATTGTGCAATTTCTTTCTTCTTGCGATGCATCCTTTTCTTGGTAGAGTCATTAGGCTTGATTCCCTCCAAGAGCATGATAATTTTTTTGACAAATCCTCTCTTGGAAAAGTTAAGCACAATATTCCCTAAGATGAGACCTTGCACAAACTAAGCAAAATACCTTTGAACAATCCTTGTACTCTCTTTCATTAACAATGTCTATGAGTGTCAAGCATACAAAGTTTTTCTTGCCTCATAGAGCTTGAAAATCATTTGTCATTGTGGCACCTTATTAAAGTTATCAAGAGGTATAAATTTGATATGGTTGAGTGGGAAGCCCATTTCAAGGAATGGCATTCCCCATAGCCACATATGTGTTTGTGATCACATATTAGCCCTATGTGTCTCACCTTTTAGGGCTTTCTCACCCCTCAGACAATCAAAAGTTTCATGGTCCCAAAGTCAGTATGTTGTGGACTTCTCACGTCATGGACGACCTTATGTTTTGTGGCCCCAGAGTGAGTGAATCTCTTCCACCCTATTTTCCTTTCTTGCCATTGCATGATTATGTCACTTGATGATTTGACTTAGGATCTTAGATCCTGGGGCCGTCAGTGCCTTCTTGATCTTTTTCATTCTTTGTCACTTGCATCTGTACACTCGGATCTCTCCTGAAAGTCTACTTTAGTGTGAGTTTGAAAAAAGTTCGTTCTCTCACTAAAGTGGAGGCTAAATGTAGTGTAGAAAAAAGGCAACCTACTTGATTTGGGAAATAATTGATGATAAAATGGACTTAATGAGTCCTTGATTCAGTGTTGTGAGGTGTTTTTCACATCCACACTAGGTCTTGTAAACTTTCAAATGCACTTAACGTCTTGTAAAAGTGTTGTAAAGGACTTCCATGCTTTTCTAGACTTAATGAACACAGTTTACCCTAATTCAACATTATAAAATGTATTTAATAACATTATCACATCAATCTAGAAGGTTTTCAAAATAAACTTAGTGCTAAACTAGTGTTGTAATGTGTCTTGCACATTCACATTGGTTCTTGTGCCTTCCTAAGCTATGTGGACCTTATTTTAGTAGTGTAAAGGGTATTTAATCACACTTTCACATTGAATTATGTGTCCCAAGCCCTAACTAACCTTTTCATAATCACTAATAGGCACCTATTACCCCATTTTTTGCATATCAAGGCATAATTTGATGAAATACCTGACATAGACACCATATAAACCTTATTTTCTCATCTCCTAAGAATCCTATTGGAAAATAGACCCCACTGGGACTAATTTGCTAGCTATGGTGAATGAGTCCCTTCCAAGTGGGACTGATTCATCCAAGGTGGCAAATGAGTCTCATTTGGGTCAAATTTGAGTTTTGAGCGGGAAATTTTGGGATTTAAGTTTATTACTATTTCATGTCAGCCTTAGGGATCCAATTTATGAGCTGATAAGGTGAATTTACTATAAAAACAAGTCTTTAAATCCTATTTTACATCCCTTAACTCATTTACAAACCCTTCTTCATTATTCATCCATAATTCTTCCATCTCAAGTCATTAATATAGCAATCTTCAGACATTCAAGAGTAGATTCTTCATGTTTTGTTACATAAATTCAAGATCAATCATCATGAATAGGTAATTACCCCATTATTTCATGCTTCATTACATTCTTTCTCTATTTTGGTTTAATTACCTAAAAGGGGTTTGACCAAGGCAAACCCCCATGCCCTAACATTCACCATTTCTCTCTCTTGTCTTATGTGTTTGTAGATTCAGGTATCTTGGTAGCTTGGAAATCATTAAGAATCAAGTTGCAAAGTTGTTTAATTCTTCTCTTCAATGTCCAAGTCAAAATATCAACAAAAAGTGACTTTCAAGCCTAAATCTAATAGTCTCAAAACCAAGTACGTGGAGAAGGGGAAAGTGCATACCAAAAGCCTCAAATTCCACCTTTGAATATTTAGAAATTAAAAATTGGACTCATTCGGCATGGGTGGAAAATGAGTCCCATTACCAAGTCATTTTTTGGTTTTCTACATTTTTAGATACCCATTTGTCTGAAATAGGTTCCAAAACAATTTTATAGAACTAAGATTGATCCATCCAGAATGGCGAATGAGTCCCACCAAGCCTAAAATTCAGTATCAACAGTATTCCAAAAGCCATTTCTAGTCTCCATTCATATTTTAGGTGTACACTTTCAGTCTCATCCATTGCCATGCAGTTTTGTTCACATTTCTAGGTGTTTTTACATTATACAATGTGTTTTCAAACAAGTTACATTACTTAGGTTTTGATACTTAATCAATCAATTTCATCATCTAGTTTCACTTAGATAATTTCATTTAGTCTTAACTTCATCATACATTCCTTAGTTTGAGTGAACAACATAATTTTTTGGTGTGGGTTCTATCTCTTCCCATTAGGTGAAAGAACCTAATTGAGCAAAAGAGACAGCATTTTACCACCATAAAATCTATGTTTGAGGACTTAACATTAGATCACAAAAAATCTAGGATTTGATGATTGAATAACTACCTCAACAGAGAGCCAATTAGCTAGGGTTTGGTTCTTTTGTTGCAAAGAGGGAAATATGATGTGTGATTTGATTAACCTAATTGACATAAACCTTGGATCTGAAAATACAATTGGTTGCACAAACTAAAATGAAAATTTTCAAAAATAGATAGAGATATAGGAGAGAGAAACAAAGGGGCACCTATACATGAAATTTTAGTCTAAATCACATGGATAAGGGCGCTGGGCACCCTAGTCTAAAAATGAGAGATTTGAATACTATAAATTAGGATCTAGAAGCTACAAGTCTACACTTTGCTCTTCTATAGCCTATTGTTAATGAAATTTCCAAATCTAGCCTACACACATGAAAAGAGGTGGAAATGTTATGCTATATAGGATTTTTCCTTAGTCAAACACCACTTTTTGTCTTTCCACCTCCACAAACAACAAATGTTGATGGTATAAATCACATGCCCTAGGTCAAGCAAAGGAAAAGTAAAAAATAAATGACTATAATAAATACATGACAATTGATAATGTTACCTTGCACATGAAAATCCTATCGAAGTGATGTCACACTATAAGTTTCCACAAATATTTGATTAATAAATGATTGACTTTCCTTGAAGATCACTCAGATCTACATTCCTTCTTGGATTAAAGTCATTTGCCTCATCTCATGCAAGGAGAAATTGAAGTTTTCTTGAGGTTCATGCAATTTTTAGTGCTCATAATGATAATAAACATGAAATATGAAAAATATTACTATGCATAAACATGATTTTTCTACTATGTTGTGGATATGAATTGTGTTTATAAAGTGTTTTAGATATTTTTCTTATTCTACTCTTTAATTTTCCTTAATTTATTCTAGGATATTCAAAAGACATTCAAATTTCTTAGATGTTTAAAAGGAGAGAAATACATACCTATATGACTTCAACATATTTCACATTAACTGTTATGATAAATAGACAAACGATTTTCAATTTATAAACATATTAATTTCGACAATAAAAGATTAAATTTAGGGTCTAATTAGGGGCTAGAAGGGTGCTAGGGCACCCTAGTCTACCCCTCTTTTGATATTTAGATATATGTTAAATAATTAATTAATTTAATTTCTTAGATTTAATTCATTTTTTTAAATGACAATTAAATGGGTGCTCAATAAGAATAATTAGGCACAAGTACTTAGGAGGGGAAGAAACATAATGTGAAATTATGAATGGTAGAAATTTATGACACTACATTTACCCCAACTATAATGAGGGTATGATCTTACCTTCATGCTAACACTAAAGGAATGTAGAAGATATATTTCTTTATTGAAACATTGAAGAGACAAGATAACACCATGTTGAGAGATGTAATATCCCCCAACTTAAGATCCCATCAATCCACCAACATAAATTAGATATATCACATGGAATACAATAATAAATCAATGGAGTACACATAAAATACTAAAAATCATACATAAGGAAATCATGATGCATATAAGGAATACATGAAGCATATAAATGAATATATGTGGCAAGCATATGCAATTTATGAAGCAAACATGTGGAATGCACAAGGAAAACATATGGAATACACTGTAAGGAAAAAAACGTAAGACATGAAGAAAAAACACATAATACACAAGGAAAACATGATACACATGAAGAAAACGCAACATTCATATGAGGTAAACATGGAGAAAACATGAAGCATATAGAATATAATAAAAATGTTAGTACATATTATATAAAACTAAAGATTCAAGTTAGCAAGGTAATGAGACCTCATTATGTAAGATTGTATCAATTACTAAGTATCATCTCTTAAATGTACAAACAAATACAGGAATTCTAAAAATAGTAAATACATACAAAGGTCATGCACATTAAATGGCCCCCAAGGAACACAAGCTAGCAAGTTGTGTTATGCTAGGTGACCATGAATGTTATAAGTAGGTATCTCATAAAGCACACAAGGCCAACAAGTTGTGTTATAATAGGTGGTTCATTATATACATGGATCTAATGGCTATCAAGTTGTGCTATTCTAGGTATCCATGTAAAATTCTAAATGATAGGTCTCATAAGATTAGCAAGTTGTTTTATGCTAGTTTACTCTTAATATACATGGATCTATTAGGTAGCAAGTTGTATTATTCTAGGTTTCCATGTAAAGTACAACAATTCAGTTAGTAAGCTCTCTAATGTTAGATGAATTTGTACTACTAACACCTCAAGGAGAATATAAATGTTTGATGTAATGTAAGATGGTTTAACATCTCAATGGATGAATTAATAACCATACCTTAGGGAGTGAATACATGTTTAATATCATGGAGGATTGTTTAACATCTTAGGGGATAGATTTCTAACCATGGCTCAAGGAGAATTATGAATAAAACCACCACATAGTGGGGACATCAATAAGTAAAAGCTCACAAGATGTCAATGTGTGGATGTAGAAAATAAATAGGGTGATTCTCCCCCTTGAAATATTAGCATACTTTCACTATTGATATTTTAAGGAAAATAAGGGGGTAAGAAAGGATCCTCAAGAAGGATGCACACTTCCAAAACTAGTTATCTTTTCCCCCCAGGTGTATAGGTAAGGAAAACCATGGTGGAGACTATCATGTTTGAACCAACAATTTTGATGTGTTATGGACTTCTCTTGCACTCTTAGGATCTTTCACCTAAAAGGAGAGAGATAAAAAACCAAAATTGTGATGTTTCACTCAAATAGAGGATTGTATGAATGCTATAAATGCAACTAAATGATGAAATTGAGTGACTATTGATGCAAAACCTATAAAATATGCAATATTTGAAAACATGGTGAGATATGCAAGAATGAACTAAAACATGAATAGATGCAAAACAAAATTGAAAAAGATCAATCAAAGTGTACCTAGGCAATGAATGTTGAATATGGAAGGATCTAAATGTTGGAAAAAATCAATGTAAGTCACTAGTGGGACTCATTCGCCACTAGTGGCGAATCAATCCTACTATTTGTAAAATCTCCTGAAACAAGTTTTCGACTATCAGGAACTGAAATCTAACAAAATCACCTTTTTTAGCCATAAGGTGGGACTCATTCACTGGTACTAATGGTGAATCAGTCCTCCTCCAAAATTCTATGAAATCAAAGGTCAATTTTGTAGCTCCAGATCTGCACTTGTCTTCCTGTAGGGTTGACAGAGTCAAATCTGTAGAAAATGGACTGTACGTTGTCTCCAAGATTGAAATAGGGTTTAGTTGACTTGAAACACTTTGTTGACTTGTTGAACACCTTTGAACACCTACTTGCTTAACAAATATGCATACAAAAGTCTGCAAATACAGATGCAAAAGGGGGAAATGGTTAAGGGTTAGAGTATAGGGATTTTCCTTTGTCAAATCCCACTTTGGTAATCAAACCCTTAATGAAGAAATGGAATGAAATAAGCAAGGAATGATGAATAAATAACATGCAAATGTCCTTAACTCACCACAACCTTGTTGAATAAATCTAAAGTTATGTCAATGGTTGCTCCAAGATGCTTGATGAATGCTTGATTCAATGATGCAAAGTGCTCAAATGCTAATTGATTTTTAGTGAATGCAAGTGAATGAGAAGATGTAAAATGAGGAGAAAAACACTTATTTATACACACTTATGCCCTAATAACCCAATGCTACCTCATCACAGGCTGATATAAGGTAACTTTGAATAAAAACCCAAAAGAATATTTGAATTATTTTGAAATTGGAGTCAAGAGGGACTCATTCGCCACCCATGGCGAATGGGTCCAACCTTGGGCTTGTAACTGGGTGTAAGGAATTAAGTCACATTTAATGTCATTTGTCAGGTTTACATTCAAAAATACACTTAATTAAGTCTTATGAGTGTATAAAGGGGTCAAATAAAGCATAAGAAAGGTGTAAATAGTGAAAATAAGCCTAGAAAAGCATGAAATCTTATTACAAGACTTTACAACACATTAGAATAGGACTTCATAAGGGATGAAAAGGTGAGTTTTAGGTGAATTATAATGAAAAGAGTCTAGAAAAGTGTAGAAATATTTTACAACACTTCACAACATCTTCACAATACATCATATTTTGAATATTTAGGACCTAATGTGAATGCATAAATTACATTACAATATTAAATAAAATAAAGACAAGTCAAACATCATAGGAGAAAGACCCAAAAACCCATTTAAATATCAATGATCCATTTTTCTATGGTATGTTGTCATTTATGAAATATAGTTGCAAGTAATATTGTACAACCATGAATGGCAATGAAAAAGGACATGGAGCTACAAATGCCACACAATGAGGAGCAACATAATAGAAGAGACTTTACCATTTAGAATGAATAGGTGCATCAACACATGGAAGATCAATAGCACCAAATAAGTTTTTATATTTTATTGCTCAAGGCATGACATTCATGGGTAGAATGTCCAAGCACTTGGTGTTATGCACAAAAAGTGATTTTCTTGACTATGTGGAATTTCTTACATTTTGGAGGAGGAAGATTAATTAAGTGGTCTTTGAGAAGCCTCAACAAAATATTCTCTTGCTCACAAAAGGAAGTCATAAATATATTAGATAATGGTTGATGAGATTTAGATGAAGGAGGTGGTTGGAAACCTTAACCGCTTTTAGTAAGGTGTGATTTAAGTTCCTCAAGATTCTTAACTCCTTGTTCCATGTTTTTATTATACCAAAGTTTAGAAACAATTTTTAATCCAACTCCATAGTGGTTTTCCAATTCACATGGAGGAGAAGTCTTGTTTAAATGATTATTTATTGAAAGAGGAGTATTGATATTATCATGAGAAGAATTGATTCTTAAATCAGCAAGAATTCAAATCCTTTTTCGGTGTTGAAATTTTAGAATGAGGAGAATTCTTAGATTTGTCTAACACACAAGGGATGAAACCTAAAGAGCTTCCATTTCCATCATGGGATGATGATGTTTATGGGATTTTTGATGTAGGAGTAGAATATTATGAAAATGAAACAAAATATTCCTTAAGTTTAGAATGTGAGATTTTGTACTCTCCCACAAAGGAGAGCATAAAATGCAATGAACCTCAATCATCACCAAAACATGTGTTTGAAGATAAAGCATTAGTTAAATCATTTTCATTGTTCAAAACATTTGTGGTGTTGATATTATATTGTGTTTATGAAACCAAAAAATGAATCAAATCTTTGGGCTTTGATGGAGATATTTTATACTACCAAATGAAAGAAGGTGTAAAATCTTATGAACCCCACTCATCGCCAAAGAGTGTAGTTGTAAGTGATTTACTATCATTGGTATCATTGTCACTAGAAGGTTTCAAATTTTGAACACTAAATCAAATTAATAAGATAGTTAGAAATGTTATATTCAGCTTCAATTTTTAAACAACTTTCAGATTTTGGAACCACTTTAACTATATAGACCTTGTTATTGTGTACATACTTCATCATATGGTGAAGATTTTATGGGAATCCTCTCATGGCGTGAATCCATGGTCTACAAAGAAGAATATTATATGATAGAGAATATGACATGACATGGATAAGGGTAGGAAAAATGGTAAAAGCACAAGTTGTGCCACACTTTTGGCCAACTTATTAGCACAAGTGATTTTAAGTAATTCTAACTAATATCTAATTTTGGTCAAAGATATGATCTAGTAACATTCATTCAAGCTAAATTAGATATGTCCACAACTTTTCCAACTAAAATCATTGTCTAAATACATATGTCACACCACTTTGAGGCCAATTTACCAAAAAATGATTTTTTTTAAAAAAAGTTGATGTTTCAACAACTCTTACTCATGTAAATAACATTTTTTTAAAAATTAAAAAAAAAATCCTTTTGTAGATCCATAAGTGTAATTTTGAATATATACATATATATTCATAGTTTAATTATTGTTTATATTTTAGCATTTTATCATAAACTAAATTATAGTGCCAATTTATAAAAAACCTATATTCAAATATATATATATATATATATACTAAAAATACATATTTTATTAGTTTACATTATTTCATAATTTAAAACATATATGTCAGTTTTTAGTTATTCAAGTTTATATTTCGCATCAATGTTGGTTATCTTTATAAAAGTTTAACAAAAATTTGTACTTTCACCCAAAATCATGGGTCCTACGTTAATGGCTAGTGTTATTGTTCCTAAAAATTTCCTAATGTAATGCAAATTTTTGTATAGGATTCCATCTCTTACACTTTTAGGGTTCTCCACCTAAAAGGAGAAAGGTATCCCACAAAAACATGGTGGTTCATTCAAGACTAATGCAAATATGATTGAAATATATCTAAATGAAGTGTCCTAAATTTAGGAAACTAGTAAAATATATTGATTACTAAATGAAAACTAAAGAAATACACCTTGCTTGAAAACACAATGTTCTATACAAAAACACCTAGAAAGATGAATAGCAATGCAATCAAAGCAGAATAGAAAAGAAAAATAGAAATTATGCACTTAGAAATGTGTTGTAGACTGAGATGGAGATTGGAAATGTTGTTGATCTTGAAAATTTTCCCTACTGGGACACATACGTCATTCTCAGTGACCTAGTCCCAGATTTGGAAAACTACACTAGAACCCATTTCAACCAAATGGGTATCAAAATCTATAGAAAATTTTGAAAAATAGGTATAGTGGGACTAAGTTGCCACTATTGGTGACTTAGTCTACTTTTGAATTTATGAAAATTCGAAAGTGGAAATGGAAGCCCTCGGTCTACACTTCAACTCTTGATAGGTGTTCGTCTTTGAAACTTTGATTTTTGGCTCTATAAGTGACTTTTTCTGGATAATATGACCTTGCAAGGAGAAAGATGACTCCAATAATTATTCAACCTATTGTAGCAGCCAGGTTACAAACCCAAAGGACATTAACACAATAATTACAGCACAATTTTTTTTTTTTAAATAAACATAACATACATGTAATACACATTAAGTCATAACATGAATTTCAATTAAATAGATTCATTAACACATACATCCCTTGGGGTACACGAAGAGTCATTACGCGACTTAGATCCATACAACATCAATAAAGAATAGAATCCAAAGATATTAAGTAAACAATAACAAATATAACACATTCATATTTAAGCATTGATAAGAAACCATTTGGGTACGCATTGAATAACAGCTACCATGGCCAATATTACATTACAGTATAATATCCAAGAAGTACAAGGTTACAACAGTGTTTCCAACATGAACGGAAACCATACAACAAGAATCATGATACAAATGAATAGATGAATACACAGTATCATAACTGGCTCCAAAATAGATACAACTCTGGAGTTGCTGCAACAGCACCAATCCGCACCTCTCGATCCTCGACTGGGGACCCAATGGGGTGCTTAGCACGTTCCACCCGACCATGTGAGTCCGAAGACCCACCCCCCGTGCTAGGAGCTAACAAGAAAGAGACCTCAACCAAGAACATCCAAACATGGAACCACAAGACCCAACAACATACAAAAGTATCATAAAACTCAAGGATTACAATTACACAATCCAACCACATCCAAGAGTCATAAAATTCATCATATAACTCAAAGCAATGACTAGGAAACAAGTAATCCAAAGGAAGATCATAAAACACTTCCAAATCAAGCTGAATTAATAAACATATCACAATTTTGAATCGCAATGATACAATACAATAACATCATATCACAGTACCATAAGAGTACAAGGTCAAAACCCAAACATCCACAAGATTTATACAAGACCACAAAATACACCAAAGATCAAATAGGGTAAAACCATAAATCAGTTCAAAACAACTATGTTTCATCAGTTCAAGACAAAGAAACACTTCCAGAGGATTTCCAAAGAAGCAACATAATAAGGAGTGTTAGAGGAGAGTGTCATCACATGGCTTAACATGGATTATCCAGACTACCACTATCGCAAAAAGCCTCTCCGTCTACTGGCGAATTATCCAGACAATCCAGGCGATAGGAGCCGCCTCCATCTATGGTTATCCAGACTACCTATCTCAAGGAGCCGCTCCATAGGGTTGCTCATGCGGAACCGTTAACCTTTCATGAAGACAAGGTAACGATCTTGCCAACCACGGCCTTCTCAATCCCCTTTAGTCTGTGGTAGCACTCAAAGGCGGATGAGGCATCAATTATCTTTTTAATGTGATTCTACCCACCCCATAGTTAATTATTTAAATTATCACTTATTAATTTCACTCTAACGAGGGCTATCCTGGCGCCCCTTTGTGCGCTGACCACCCACTTAGAGCCACTCTCACTCCAGACACTCAAAACATAAAAACCAAATCCAAGGGTTGTACACCATAACAAGTACATTAGATCACAATAGAGAAGCATGCAAGGCATTACCCATCTTGCCATAAATACATAATCAAAATCTCAACGATTTATGTACAACCCTTTCAAAAACATGAAACCAAAACACTTGCCACAACAAGGGCACATAAAAGGAGGAACATTAACCAATAGTAAAATAAACCTCCTGAAGATTCTCATAAAGTTACACTAGGGTTTCCCCATGAAAATATGACAACGATAAAAGCAAAACCTTGAAGAACCAAATGCGATTCAAATATAGCGAGAGAATCCATCAAAATAAGATCAACAACTCCAACAACAACTTCAACAACTTCGATACGAACTAATTTGAGAATCCAAGGGAAACCTCTATTTTCTCCTCTCGGAATACCCATAATTCAAAGAACTTTTCAATTGACTCATTAACAACTCAAGCAAAATCATCAATCATGACAAAGATAACATTAACTGATTTACCACTTAGGGCAAAGAGCAAAAGAACACATACGGGTTTCCAACGAATAGCAACATAAATAAAATGAGATAAATCTCCAACTCAAAATCAACTCACGAAACTTCACATTGAAAGGGTCTATCAAAACAATCCATAAACCACACATTCAAATACAATATAACCATTCATTCAATAAGAAGTAACTCGAAGCAATCTAATAAGAACATTATTTTAAAGATCAATCATTTCCAACATTTAAGGACCGCACAATATTGTGAAGTGAAGATAAAATCTAATGTTTTAAGCCACAAGACACTAATTCTCAAGCATACTCTTCCAACACAAATTAAAACAATCATGAACAATAATACGGGTTCCCATTTTACACACATAATTACATACAAGGACCATTAGACACATCAACCTTGAAGAACACTATCTTAAAACACTTACAATGAACAGGCCATCGAGACATCTCCATAAATATCCCACAAATAACACCCATCTTAAAACAATTACATAACACTTAAACCAATAACCAAAACACTTTGTTTAAAACAACAATCACTCACACCTTATAACCATAAAGACATTCCTTTAATTTAGGCATTATTTCAACGTTCTTATCACTTACTTTAAGGTATCCACTTAATTTAATTAAAAGAGTGTTTACTACAAATAATTATATTTAAAATAACTATAGCGTTTATAAGATAACCATCTCCATGGACTGCAACTTGATTCTTCTAATAACAAAATATTTATACTTTCATTATATTCCATAATCATCTAATTTTACTTACGCAGAGCAAGCACATACAAAACTCTACTTTTCACTATTTCTAATTTAACCAAAGTAAGAATAAACTAATCTATCAATGTTACACAATAAGTTCACATAGGCAAAATGTATTCTTTCATTAAAACCCTATATATATGCATTAATATATTTTCTTTTAAACTTAATTTACTTCAATTCACTTATTTAACTAAATTTCTATAAAAATAAGCAATTATTTATTTCAAATTAAAGAGGAAGATATTTATTATTCCAAAGTTACCCAAATAAATACTAACTATTAACATAAGGAAACTCTCTTTCTAATCACTTTACTAACCTACTCAATAACTTAACTACCTAATAATTCTAATTTTCTAACTCCTATAAAAAGAATCATTTTCTGAATATAAACACATTAATTACAAAGTCTTAAGGAATAATTCCATATAAATCGATTTACTTTAACTAAATACACAGTTCATTTATCTACAACAAAATTAAATACCTAATTCAATAATGTTTATTCCGTTAAAATCCTTGGTTAAATAATATTTTACTAAACAACCTATCGAAATAACCATTTTTACTTTAATTATTTACCCAATTCTTTTATTTTCTAAAGCGAATTCAATACTTCATTTACAAATCAACTATCTAATTAAAATTCTTTATCACCTTTTATTACTTCACTTACCATAAAATAAAATTACACTTTTACTTAACTCACTATCTTACCGAACATTCTAACACTCGATTCATATTTTACTTTTACACCACGATAAAATCATAAACAAAACAATTAAAGAAATTATTCATGTTTTATAAACATATTATATAAATAAGAACCATTTTCTTTTGAATAATACTCATCATACAAATCTACTTATATATTGAAATATCCTCATAAATTCTAAATATAAAAGACTACCTTCACTCAAATATTTTAACCTAATTATGTATCTATACTTGTTTATATAACCATACGCATATAAAAGAATAATAATAAAAAAGGTATAAATTCAAAATAAAAAAGTCACTCATATATGCAGTTGGGAATTCAAATGCCATAACTGAGACAGGTTGACAAAGAAATCAGAGAGGCTAATTAATTCTGTACAATGTTTCAACTCTAATTGCTGTGACACTGCCAAGGGTTTCAGAGTGACTATTTAATTTACTATACTTTTGCAAGTCTAACGTTGCAGCTGTGATAATTTTGCCTATATTTTATTGCATATTCACACACATACATAAAGATACATAAAATCAAAATTAAAAAGTAAAACTATTTTAACACAGAATTATACCAACTTACAACAGAGTATCGATTATTCCAGCCAGATTCAAATCTATCCATTTCTAAATTAGAACTTGTTTATTATCAAGTAAGAACAAATATATATATTCATATCTATCAATTTATACATACACACACACACACACACATATATATATATACTCAGAATTTATCAACACAAGAATAAAGAATGGTTTCAACAAATTAATAATTTTAAATCTGAATATTATACTGTTGATGTAAAGAAAACATACACTTACAACTATGTCTACTGGCACCTACTTGTATATATTTCCTATTGTAAATAATCTTATTCACAGATATTTTATTTGTATATATATATATATATATATATATATATTTCTTTATTCCCTTATTTATATTGTCTTCCAACCTGACAAAGAAATCTCCAGAGAATAAAGAAGCAGCAAAATCAAAGATCTTCACCACAAAAAGTTTGTGAAGAAAATGTCTGATTGGGTGGCCAGTAGTTGTAAAAAAAATCTGGTTCTAGAATATCTCATTTTTATCAGCTTAACAAAACCAAAATATATAAAATAAACATTAGAGTTGAAGAGGCTTACAAGGATCTAAGAGACTAGAAATAATAATGGAGAAATGGAGGACCCATTGAATACTTTATGCTCTGTTAATGGCTGTAACTTTCCTTCATAAGTTTATAATTGAATGAAAAACATTCCAGAAGAATAGTACATGCTGAAAATGGAGATTAAGCATTGAATATCTAGAAAAGATAAAGTAGATTAAGCACTAAATATTTAAGAAAAGATCTTGACCATTGATTGGTGCATTTAAATATTGTTATTTTTAGTTCATTTTCCTTCAACTTTAGCGGATTTTATAGCATACAAACTCTTGAAGCTTTTTATATGGGTACGGTTATGAAAAACCCAGTCATATATATATTTTTTTAAAGTCATATATATTTTTTTTAAAGTCATATATATTTTATATATAATATATATTTATATCTAATATATGTGCCTACATTTATGTTTCAAAGGCTGCAACCATCACATTTTTACACGGTGACTGCAGGTTTAAGTTTTATTTCAAATATGTTAAAAGAAATATGGCTTGTGTTAGCCGGTGCCACAAGGGTAATTTGGGGAAAAGGCCCCTTCAACATTTCAAATTTTCTCTATTCATAAACAAAACAATACACCAGTTTTCACTAATCTACAGTTTGATTTTAATACAATATATATATATATTATATGTAAATACAGTGTATATTTATACATGCATTTAAATATATAATTTATTCACAATTTGGACAAGATATCAACTCAAATATTCACACAGAAAACCCCAACTTGGGCATAAATTTTTTTCAATACAGAGAGGCTAATATGTTTATATAAATGATTGGAGTGATTGTACAAATTTCACAGCTATACCAGTAAATTTTGCATGGCAAGGACTTCAAGTACAAAGATAATACACAATAGTTTTCAAAAATAATTTAGTCTTTTAACAATGCAAACAATCCTTCACTTTGAAAATTAAATGCATTGAAAGAGATTTAAAAACCTGGAAAATTTGCCTCCAATTGAAATCCCCTTCTTCATCTTCTTCTCCCGTCCTTGTCTCCCTTCGAATTTGATTTTGAAGAATCTTTCCCTAAATTTTTCTTGCCTCCTCTTAAAGAAAATACCAAATTCTCCGTTCAACCGCCCTAACTCCTCTTTCTCCTCCGTAAAAGATTTTCAAAAATAACTAATTTTTTTATTTACCCACTTTAATTTATTATTACTTTATGTATTTATTTATTGAATTTCAACCAACAAATTCTTATGTTTTAAATTACTTCCACTTAACTCTAAATTTTAACTAAAACAAATTTTCATAAATAATTAACTTTTAATTAAAATATAATTGAATAAATATTTTTACTGTAATTTATTTAAACTTAAGTACAATTTTAATATTTATTCTTCTCTAATATTTTCTTACTTTTAGATTTATTAATTGAATTTAATCATTAAATGATAATTACTTTTCCTCATCAAATTTGATTACTTTCAATAACTAACTCCCAAGATAATTAAATTAACATTTATTATTGAATCTAATTATTTATTTAATTCCAAATAAAACAAGTAACCTTATAATTAAATTAACTTAATTAATCAACTCCAAGCGTATTATTAGTGTTATCTCATAATCTTAAAATTAAATTAAATAATAAAATCACCACATCATCATGACATTACTAACAACAACTTACTTAACATCAACGACGACCGAAACGGAGGGCACTACATCCTCCCCCCCTAGGCTTCAACTTACTCCTGGAAGTTGAGCTCAAGCATAGACCATAAACTAACAATAATATTAACAAACATAAGCACATCAACACCACAAGTCAAATCATCAATTAAACATCATCAAGTAAGCAACGAAAATTAAACAAACCAAAATAAGGAAATGATACCAAAATGATAATAGTAACGGGGTTGCAACCAAACTAATTTTCCAAACACTAGGATGGAGTGGACCAACTAAGTCGAGGAAACTTTCTTGTCAACTCCTATGTTCAGCGTCAAGCCCATTGGGTGTTTATGATGCTCGCCCAGTCCTGACAATGCAAGTGGAATCGAGACTTAATTCCTGCAATCCTGCATGAAAACAAACGTTGTGCACAATACATATATATCACAAATACATGGTGAGAGGAAATCCCAGCATAGTAGGGCACTCGCGAGCGAGTGATACCACACTGTCCCTCCCACTAACCACACATAATAGTCAAAACAATTCTAATAACTCATAAATAGTTTGCTTCTTACTAGTTAAACAATATTCTCATAAGGATGCTAACCATAAACCTAATCCATCTACTATATCACAATGAATTACTACTTGACATTATAAGTACCTATACCTACATATTACAATTACATTACCTTCGTCACTATGCTTTCTGAAGCCAACCTCGTGTAAATCAAAAGCTAACATAGAACATTGCACATTAGTACCAATAATTCAAGTTGCATTTAACCTCAAGATACTATATTCTGCTAAAAATCATAGAATAATTATCCACCAAACCTCATATTTTCGTTAAAATTCATAATTTTCACACAAAGAACTCCACATTAACCTTTATTCACACCAAATCTCACATCAATTTCAATAAAATTTTACACCTTCACAGATTCACAAAAAACATAATTCATCACTCAAAGACAACAAAATTGCAGATTCCACACACACTTGATACAATCACACACATAAAACACATCACCAAGACACACTTCACACTAAAACTCAAGGGTCCCTAGAGCATCCCCGACAGAAAGGATATCAGTGCATTGCGCACTACACCGTGGGTCCTATCCTTTCAATCGGTTTCCTGCACCATCGACCCAACACCGGTTAACAGAAGAGACTCAGGTTCACAACATGGACAACAGAGAAGTGGAACTCAAGACGTACGGGTCTAAGCGCAAGGTTACATAGTGAGCACAAATAGTGCCCAGTGTATGAACCTAGGCTCTGATACCAATGTTGTAACGCCCCGCCGTGCGAACCCCAAAGGACAATAACACAATAATTACAGCACAATTTTTTTTTTTTAAATAAACATAACATACATGTAATACACATTAAGTCATAACATGAATTTCAATTAAATAGATTCATTAACACATACATCCCTTGGGGTACACGAAGAGTCATTACGCGACTTAGATCCATACAACATCAATAAAGAATAGAATCCAAAGATATTAAGTAAACAATAACAAATATAACACATTCATATTTAAGCATTGATAAGAAACCATTTGGGTACGCATTGAATAACAGCTACCATGGCCAATATTACATTACAGTATAATATCCAAGAAGTACAAGGTTACAACAGTGTTTCCAACATGAACAGAAACCATACAACAAGAATCATGATACAAATGAATAGATGAATACACAGTATCATAACTAGCTCCAAAATAGATACAACTCTGGAGTCGCTGCAATAGCACTAATCCGCACCTTTCTATCTTCGACTGGGGACCCAATGGGGTGCTTAGCACGTTCCACCCAACCATGTGAGTCCGAAGACCCACCCCCCGTGCTAGGAGCTAACAAGAAAGAGACCTCAACCAAGAACATCCAAACATGGAACCACAAGACCCAACAACATACAAAAGTATCATAAAACTCAAGGATTACAATTACACAATCCAACCACATTCAAGAGTCATAAAATTCATCATATAACTCAAAGCAATGACTAGGAAACAAGTAATCCAAAGGAAGATCATAAAACACTTCCAAATCAAGCTGAATTAATAAACATATCACAATTCTGAATCGCAATCATACAATACAATAACATCATATCACAGTACCATAAGAGTACAAGGTCAAAACCCAAACATCCACAAGATTTATACAAGACCACAAAAGAAAATGCACCAAAAGATCAAGAATAGAATTGGAAACCATACGTCAATTCCGAAACAACTATGTTTCATCGAGTTCAAGAGACAAAGAAACACTTTCGAGAGGATTTCAAAGAAGCAACATAATAGAGTGTTAGAGGAGAGTGTCATCACATGGCTTAGCATGGATTATCGGACTACCTGCTCGCAGATTAAGCCTCGATCACTAACGAATTATCGGTTCATCCGATGATAGGAGCCCGCCTCCATCTATGGTTATCTAGACCACCTATCTCAAAGAACGCTCCATGGGGTTGCTCATGCGGAGTAGTTAACCTTTCATGAAGACAAGGGTGCTTTGATCTTGCCAACCCGGCCTTCTCAATCCCTTTAGTGCAGTAGGTAGCACTTTCAGGCCCGGATGAGGCATCGAATTATCTTTTAATGTGATTCTACCCACCTAGTTAATTGTACAATTATCACTTATTAATTTCACTCTAGCGAGGGGCCTACGGCGGCCTTTGTGTAGACCACCCACCAGAGCCACTCTCATAAGACACTCAAGGCAGCAAGAAATAGATCAAAGGGTTGTACACCATAAAAAGTACATTAGATCACAATAGAGAAGCATGCAAGGCATTACCCATCTTGCCATAAATACATAATCAAAATCTCAACGATTTATGTACAACCCTTTCAAAAACATGAAACCAAAACACTTGCCACAACAAGGGCACATAAAAGGAGGAACATTAACCAATAGTAAAATAAACCTCCGGAAGATTCTCATAAAGTTACACTAGGGTTTCCCCATGAAAATATGACAACAATAAAAGCAAAACCTTGAAGAACCAAATGCGATTCAAATATAGCAAGAGAATCCATCAAAATAAGATCAACAACTCCAACAACAACTTCAACAACTTCGATACGAACTAATTCGAGAATCCAAGGGAAACCTCTATTTTCTCCTCTCGGAATACCCATAATTCAAAGAACTTTTCAATTGACTCATTAACAACTCAAGAAAAATCATCAATCATGACAAAGATAACATTAACTGATTTACCACTTAGGGCAAAGAGCAAAAGAACACATACGGGTTTCCAACGAATAGCAACATAAATAAAATGAGATAAAATCTCCAACTCAAAATCAACTTACGAAACTTCACATTGAAAGGGTCTATCAAAACAATCCATAAACCACACATTCAAATACAATATAACCATTCATTCAATAAGAAGTAACTCGAAGCAATCTAATAAGAACATTATTTTAAAGATCAATCATTTCCAACATTTAAGGACCGCACAATATTGTGAAGTGAAGATAAAATCTAATGTTTTAAGCCACAAGACACTAATTCTCAAGCATACTCTTCCAACACAAATTAAAACAATCATGAACAATAATACGGGTTCCCATTTTACACACATAATTACATACAAGGACCATTAGACACATCAACCTTGAAGAACACTATCTTAAAACACTTACAATGAACAGGCCATCGAGACATCTCCATAAATATCCCACAAATAACACCCATCTTAAAACAATTACATAACACTTAAACCAATAACCAAAACACTTTTTTTAAAACAACAATCACTCACACCTTATAACCATAAAGACATTCCTTTAATTTAGGCATTATTTCAACGTTCTTATCACTTACTTTAAGGTATCCACTTAATTTAATTAAAAGAGTGTTTACTACAAATAATTATATTTAAAATAACTATAGCGTTTATAAGATAACCATCTCCATGGACTGCAACTTGATTCTTCTAATAACAAAATATTTATACTTTCATTATATTCCATAATCATCTAATTTTACTTACGCAGAGCAAGCACATACAAAACTCTACTTTTCACTATTTCTAATTTAACCAAAGTAAGAATAAACTAATCTATCAATGTTACACAATAAGTTCACATAGGCAAAATGTATTCTTTCATTAAAACCCTATATATATGCATTAATATATTTTCTTTTAAACTTAATTTACTTCAATTCACTTATTTAACTAAATCTCTATAAAAATAAGCAATTATTTATTTCAAATTAAAGAGGAAGATATTTATTATTCCAAAGTTACCCAAATAAATACTAACTATTAACATAAGGAAACTCTCTTTCTAATCACTTTACTAACCTACTCAATAACTTAACTACCTAATAATTCTAATTTTCTAACTCCTATAAAAAGAATCATATAAACACATTAATTACAAAGTCTTAAGGAATAATTCCATATAAATCGATTTACTTTAACTAAATACACAGTTCATTTATGTACAACAAAATTAAATACCTAATTCAATAATGTTTATTCCGTTAAAATCCTTTTTAAATAATATTTTACTAAACAACCTATCGAAATAACCATTTTTACTTTAATTATTTACCCAATTCTTTTATTTTCTAAAGCGAATTCAATACTTCATTTACAAATCAACTATCTAATTAAAATTCTTTATCACCTTTTATTACTTCACTTACCATAAAATAAAATTACACTTTTACTTAACTCACTATCTTACTGAACATTCTAACACTCGATTCATATTTTACTTTTACACCACGATAAAATCATAAACAAAACAATTAAAGAAATTATTCATGTTTTATAAACATATTATATAAATAAGAACCATTTTCTTTTGAATAATACTCATCATACAAATCTACTTATATATTGAAATATCCTCATAAATTCTAAATATAAAAGACTACCTTCACTCAAATATTTTAACCTAATTATGTATCTATACTTGTTTATGTAACCATACGCATATAAAAGAATAATAATAAAAAAAGGTATAAATTCAAAATAAAAAAGTCACTCATATATGCAGTTGGGAATTCAAATGCCATAACTGAGACAGGTTGACAAAGAAATCAGAGAGGCTAATTAATTTTGTACAATGTTTCAACTCTAATTGCTGTGACACTGCCAAGGGCTTCAGAGTGACTATTTAATTTACTATACTTTTGCAAGTCTAACGTTGCAGCTGTGATAATTTTGCCTATATTTTATTGCATATTCACACACATACATAAAGATACATAAAATCAAAATTAAAAAGTAAAACTATTTTAACACAGAATTATACCAACTTACAACAGAGTATCGATTATTCCACCCAGATTCAAATCTATCCATTTCTAAATTAGAACTTGTTTATTATCAAGTAAGAACAAATATATATATTCATATCTATCAATTTATACATACACACACACACACACATATATATATATATACTCAGAATTTATCAACACAAGAATAAAGAATGGTTTCAACAAATTAATAATTTTAAATCTGAATATTATACTGTTGATGTAAAGAAAACATACACTTACAACTATGTCTACTGGTACCTACTTGTATATATTTCCTATTGTAAATAATCTTATTCACAGATATTTTATTTGTATATATATATATATATATTTCTTTATTCCCTTATTTATATTGTCTTCCAACCTGACAAAGAAATCTCCAGAGAATAAAGAAGCAACAAAATCAAAGATCTTTCACCACAAAAAGTTTGTGAAGAAAATGTCTGATTGGGTGGCCAGTAGTTGTACAAAAAAAATCTGGTTCTAGAATATCTCATTTTTATCAGCTTAACAAAACCAAAATATATAAAATAAACATTAGAGTTGAAGAGGCTTACAAGGATCTAAGAGACTAGAAATAATAATGGAGAAATGGAGGACCCACTGAATACTTTATGCTCTGTTAATGGCTGTAACTTTCCTTCATAAGTTTATAATTGAATGAAAAACATTCCAGAAGAATAGTACATGCTGAAAATGGAGATTAAGCATTGAATATCTAGAAAAGATAAAGTAGATTAAGCACTAAATATTTAAGAAAAGATCTTGACCATTGATTGGTGCATTTAAATATTGTTATTTTTAGTTCATTTTCCTTCAACTTTAGCGGATTTTATAGCATACAAACTCTTGAAGCTTTTTATATGGGTACGGTTATGAAAAACCCAGTCATATATATTTTTTTTAAAGTCATATATATTTTATATATAATATATATTTATATCTAATATATGTGCATACATTTATGTTTCAAAGGCTGCAACCATCACATTTTTACACGGTGACTGCAGGTTTAAGTTTTATTTCAAATATTTTAAAAGAAATATGGCTTGTGTTAGCCGGCGCCACAAGGGTAATTTGGGGGAAAGGCCCCTTCAACATTTCAAATTTGCTCTATTCATAAACAAAACAATACACCAGTTTTCACTAATCTACAGTTTGATTTTAATACAATATATATATATTATATGTAAATACAGTGTATATTTATACATGCATTTAAATATATAATTTATTCACAATTTGGACAAGATATCAACTCAAATATTCACACAGAAAACCCCAACTTGGGCATAATTTTTTTCAATACAAAGAGGCTAATATGTTTATATAAATGATTGGAGTGATTGTACAAATTTCACAGCTATACCAGTAAATTTTGCATGGCAAGGACTTCAAGTACAAAGATAATACACAATAGTTTTCAAAAATAATTTAGTCTTTTAACAATGCAAACAATCTTTCACTTTGAAAATTAAATGCATTGAAAGAGATTTAAAAACCTGGAAAATTTGCCTCCAATTGAAATCCCCTTCTTCATCTTCTTCTCCCGTCCTTGTCTCCCTTCGAATTTGATTTTGAAGAA
>VDFB02029753.1:37888-99255 GCA_007258455.2 Sequoia sempervirens | reverse complement strand
GCCTGAAAAGAGCAAAATTTCCATCTCCTAAAATTTAGGGATTTTACCTTCTGTCGTGAATAACTGGAGCTGTGAGTCTCAGAATGCCTCGCTGGATAACTCGAAGGATAGCCAGGCTGATTCTGAAGAGATTGACTGGATGCTTGAGCACTTTAGACAAGATCTTGACCTCCAAAAAACTGGGCGCCCCTGAGCTATACTTGCACTTTGAGCTTTTCCTTTGAAAAATATCCATGATTTGAGCTCTAAAAACTCTGTTTCGATTATTGAAATGACCGTCTGCAATATGAAATGCCGTCGTGAGATGCTCCTCCATCGTGAAAATCTTCATTTTGAGTCTCTGCTTCAGGTTTGATCAATATAACTGACTTTGACCGACAAACTATTGACAAAAAACTCCATGCTTGACATTGCCCAAAACTGTGTTTTACAACAATTTTAGCAAGGTTTAGACTTTTAAATGCAAAATGCCTTAATGAAGCAAAAATTTGGTTTGGGTACAACAATAAGCACATACCTCGTAAGGATATATCATGTGTTAATGATACAACTAGTATGAGAAGCATTGATGGCATTGCATCTCTTCATATATCTGTGACATTATTATACTTGTTGACGATGTATCTCTTATATAGTATGATATCCCTATGTCCATAGATTCATGTTCTTATAGTGAATTACCTTCTTTTATATGTAATGATATCCTTCATAATATTTTTGTACATTTCAAGTTAATCCTATGAATGCTCATAATAGTATTTCACATAGTGAGACCTTGCATGATAATAATATGCATCTTGATAGTACATTAGCTTCTCATTCATCTCAATCGATATGCCATTATCTTCCCATAGACTACATAATGGCATTATGGTTCTTAGTGAGGACTTACTATGTGGTGCTTAAGTTGTTACTACAAATGCTTCCTTACAAATTAAATTATTTTTTGTTGATAATTATAAGTGTGTAGATGATGATATTTATTGATAGGAGTTTAGACAATACAAATGGTGAGTCTTTGTAAATATTTGACTTATCTTATTTTCTTTACACTTCTTATATAAATTTAGTGCATGTTCTCATTATCTACTTTTATAAAATTGGTCTCTTGAGGATATATAACCTAGTGATAGGTCTTCTCGTGCATTATCTTTTTATTATTTACATGAAATATACATATCATTGTCCTACTTTTTATGTTCAT
This sequence comes from Sequoia sempervirens, assembly GCA_007258455.2. Classification (NCBI taxonomy): domain Eukaryota; kingdom Viridiplantae; phylum Streptophyta; class Pinopsida; order Cupressales; family Cupressaceae; genus Sequoia; species Sequoia sempervirens. The sequence goes on along the minus strand of VDFB02029753.1, from coordinate 98,051 downwards.
ACTTCTACTAGAGATAAATGCACATTTCAATTCATAACTAATTCAAAAGATGATCACATAGTTGGGCTTCAATATCAAGACTAGTTAGAGGTTGAATTGTTCCTCTAAAATGACTAGCTTTCTCTCCTAATGTATGAATAAAACTTCAAAGGACTATGATATTATCGATCATCTCAAGAACACACAAGCTAAGATATCCCTTTGGTATCGATTGTGCACATCACAATTGTATAATGAGGTCGGAAAAAGAACCTTTAAAAAAATAATATTTAAATTATAGTACTATTCCACAATGTGTGACTTAGTTGATTGAATCTATATTAAATAACGAGTGACATGCTATTTCATTTTATGATGTATAACTCTCATGTGATTTAATTATATGTTCAAACAATGACAAATATGACAAGTGAAATATTAAATAATCCTTAGCTTATAATGCCTTAATTTAAATATATATACTAGGGATTGCTTGAAACATTTTAAAGGTAGATATATCAAATTTAAATCCATATAACCTAGCCTTAGTGGATTTGATGATGTGAGAACATGTTTAGTTACAATTACTCTTCCCATCACAATAAAACCATGCATATTAAACCATTTATCTCATGTGATGACCAAAAAATGATGTTACAAAGCTCTTTTAGGGTTTGCATGGTTGTATGTTGTGAGATCCCACCATATGTAAGGATTATATGTGTTATTCACCTTAAAATCCTAAGTCACGTAAATTATATTTAATTGTGTAGATGATATTAAATAATGTATTATCTTCAAACATTATGGAGTAAGAAAAATGGGATACCCATGTGAAGGTGGGGACATTATTTATTCTTAAATATAATTTGGAATATTGTGTAAGATGACATTAAATAGGGAGTTTACATTCAAAAGGTTAAAATTGTTAATTGTAGAGTATCTCCCTAATTTGGTGGTTATGGAAAAAACATCGAATGCCCTCACATTGACTACCTAGATTTGGGAAAGTGGTCAATTTGACTATTATGGCATAATATATGACATGTACAAAATAGGTATAAGATGTGTAATATGTACAAGAGTTACTTGAAATTCCAAGTTGCTTGACCATGACTATGACGACAATGAATGTTTATAGGATTCTCAATTTTGACTCATAGTTTTAGAGACCGTTTGGTGGTTTATAATTTCCAACTTTTCTATTTAGTAGGGAATGGGATAGAAGTTTCTAAATTTCCTTTCCAAGTACTCTTAGGTTTTCAAATTATTTTCAAAAGGAAAATTGCTTCTATTCATGTACACTCTTATGTGATCAATACAAGCTTGGGTATCTTTAACAATGGACGTATTTTATGCAGGGGTTTCTCCACATATATATGGTATGATTCATATGGTTTATGTGTTTTATATTTATTTATCGATTGGTATATTAATATTTTTGGTTTAATCAGTTTCTTAATTAGATTCGATATGCGGTATTAGAGCTATAACTTAATTTTAGAACCCTGGAATACCTTTTTTTTAATGTTGTGTTTTTTTTGTGTTTGTAGTAGGAGTACTTTGTTTAGCAATTTGAAAATATGAGTGTGGTTAGAGAGTCCATGTGACAAGCACATCTAGTACAAAGATTAATAAGTTCAATGGCTTTAGGCACAAGTTGATGAAACTAAATATAGAGGATCTCTTGGATGAAAGAGATCAATGGAGAGCTATGATAAAAAGGAAAGGCATATTGGGCTATCAAATGAAGACTAGAAGAATCTTGATAAAAAATATTGAGGAAAAATATCACTATGTCTCTCAAATTTCATCCATTTGAATGTCTCTCATGATACTACGACATATTATATATGAAAAAGAATAGGAGAAATGTACCAAACTAAGAGTTTATTTAATATATTGAATTTAAAATATAGATTATATTCCTTTAAAATGAAGGAAGGAGACTTTATAGCTAATCACTAAAATTATTTTAATATTATTTTGATTCATTTAAGAAGTATAAATGCTAAGCTTGATGATTATAAATGTCTTTTGTTGTTTTTATCTTTAACTTAATCTTGAGAGAACATAATAGTTGTAATTAGTGATGGTATTATTGAGATTAAGGTGGATTCCTTTGTTGGTACTTTTTCAACAAATAATGAAGTAAATATCCATGAACAAGGGCTATAAGGATGAACTACATGTTTGAGGTTGACCCAATTAAAAACATGGTAAGGAAAAGGGGGATAAAAAAAGTTCTAGGCCAAAATAATATCCTAAAACCTCTAGTAATATTAGTGTGAGAATTTGGAATCATGGGAATCAAATCCACGTAATGAAGTAATATAAATAGAAGAATAATTCTTTTGAACATTCCTTTGATGATAAATTCTATAATGATAAAAATAATGATTTGTTTATTTATTCTAACATTGTTATTGATGACTGATGGTTGATTGATTTAGTTGCATTATATCACAACTTCTCAAATGATGTTGGAAGTAATATAAATAGAAGAATAATTCTTTTGAACATTCCTTTGATGGTAAATTCTATAATTATGAAAATAATGATTTGTTTATTTATGCTAACATTGTTATTGAGGACTGATGGTTGAATGATTTAGGTGCATTATATCATGACTTCTCAAATGATGCTAGAGCATCCAAGGTGAAATGACAATCATGTGTCGCTAAAAATATTGTTATTTTAATTCGTTTATTTTCAATAAGGGCTTAGAGGTTAGGATACTAAATATTTTGATTTGAAACTTTGTAATTTCCCTTGGGATGAAATTGTAATTGTAGTTTTGGTGGCAATTATGCATTTATGAATATTTTCTAAGGAAAAATTAAGAAAATACCCCTCTTGGGCGTCTCATTCTTGGTGGGGACCACTTGGGGTGTATGTGTTTACATGTTCAATTGCATTCCTTGCATGTAATTGCATGTTTGTGCCACAAGATTTGCATGTTGTTGCATGACCGTATTTGGAGCCATCAGGGCCACCAGGAATCAAAGAAAGTGTCATAGTTGGCCAAGGTGATTGGCCAAAATTTGGGCACCCATGTGAAGGTAGTGAATGCAATGAATTGTTTTATATTTTATTTTCTTATCTCTCCTCAAGTTGGGTGTGGGATTTATCAATGGTTTTTAGAGGTTGTTTTGGGAAACCAATGGTGGTTTCTTCTCACACAATTTCTATATAATGAGGCTTGCTCATTAGGTGAGGGGGGATTTTGTAGAAGTTATGGTTGCATACCCAAATGCTACCGGAATGAAGCTAGAATGTTAAGTTGCAGATTTTTGTATGTGTGAAGCCCATGTTGTATGTGAGAATTTGAGCTCCATGTTTATTGTCATGCCTGAAATTTTTAACAAGGAAACTCACATATTTTTTTTTAATTATTATTATTATTATTATTTTTTTACAAACCATTAGTTAAGGTTATTATTACATTGGCTAAGTGTCATTCCCACAATTAGTATTGAACCTAACACAAATTCCACCACTTTTATGTTTTAAGTGCCTATAGCTTTTTGGGTCAAATGGGCTTTTAATGGAAAAGAGTTATGTTGTTAATTCAACACCAAATTAGCCTCTTTTTAAATGACTTTCAATTAAATAATAAGGTCATTATTTGATCTTGTTTTAACATTTTTACTAGAGTTTCCATTAAACCTAATAATAATATTAAGGTGAACTCCCCCATTATATATTAATATTATTTCTTTCATTTAACCCTCCTAATAATATTATCTCAAATTAACATTAATATTGCCAATAGTATTTACTCATTAATTACAATATTAATTTTATTACTATTTAATCAAACCAACAATAATGTTATTTACTTATAAAATAATGTTCTCATTCATTCTATCCTAATACAATATTACCCTTTAATATCAATAATTTTCTAATTTTATCATTCACATTATCTTTATTATTCTGTTTATACTAATACTATTATTTTAGTTAAATAAAAATGGTTCTTAATACCATTATTGACATTACCATCAAATCACTCTTTACTTTATTGATAACTACCTCATTATACCAATATTACTGTAGATAGAATAGACCCTTTTAAAAAAAATCTATATTTTCACTTCGAAGTTATATTTTGTTATAATCCCTCTTACATTTTAACTTCTCATTCACTTAGAGAAATGACATGTCATTTTACTTATTTATTTAACTTGTGTGAATCTTTTAAAATTGCTTCTTGTTTTAACCCACATGATTAAAATTTAAAAGATAAAATAATGTTTATTTTTATTTATTTATTTGTGAGTAGTTTCCTTTTTATATTATAATCAATAAAATTCACGATAATATCAATCCTTTAATATTATTATTTTATCTAGCTATATCCATATTCATATAATGTTATGTATGCAAGAGTTATTATTATTATTTTATTTTATTTATATTGTTTCCAATCTTAACTCTTAGAATTATATATATATAAATAGTAATAAAATTATCATCACTATCAATAATGATATTAATACCATTCTTTTATTGTTATATCAATATTTTTATTCTTTTACATTATCAATAATATTTTCATCCCAGACAATTATTAAGGAGATTAATTTTTAATCCCCAAATTACTTTACTATTGCTAATACAATTTTATTTAACCGGTATAATAATTTTATTAACCACAACATAGTTTCCCAGCATTTAATGTGACTATAATGTCTTCAAATAAGTTTATAATAATACTATTATTACTTACCCATTTTCCTTTTTTCCATCCTAATTGAAATACAATTATTGCCAACTACTATTATTTACTCGCCGTCAAATTTCATACTGAAATTCATAGAAGCAAATAACATGGAAAATAATACTATTATTTGGGTATATTGAATATATTATTTTAAGGAGGTTATTTATTTTTTTTTATTTTTTTTTAAGCACAACTATTCGTGAGCATTTATTTGAGACAGGTAACAAATTTTATTTAAAGAAGTAGTTACATTGCTACTATTTGAAAGATTAATATATATAGTGATTTTAAAGATCACTATAATACAGTGATCAAAATTATATTGTAATAGGCAAGCAAAATCAACAGAAAGGTGACTCATGTAGTAACCAAATAAACAATGATTAAGTGACTGAAATGGTATTAAATAGAATGGAAGATTTCTATATCAGACTGCCAAAAAAAATACTAATTATCTTGATTAAGAATAAAGAATTCTGGTTTAATAATTATTATTCGTTTAATAGATATTGTCGATCAATATAGAGGCTGCAGTATTAGTTAACACATATATTTGGTTGCAAAATTAGTTGGGCGTTCACCGACAGACTAGATAGTTCTTAATTTAATGATGTTATAAGCACCTATTTGCCTTGGCACCCTCTTTTTTTTCTACAGCTATGATATTTACTTCAATACTATTGCTGTATGAATGGATAACCACCATATGTCTCTGCCAGGCATGATATTGCGAAAATCACTCAAGGTCATGGTCAATTTATTACTGATGTGATAGGCTTAAAAGAAACGTCATTTCCAACATACTATTTGCTATCTTAGTGAAAGCAATTACTTGCAGTTACATGGCTGAGATGGCATGATGGTTATGATGAGCTATAGTTAGATGATACTCGATGCTAGGTAGACTATTAATGAGGGAACTTAACACCTTTCAAGCAGCTTTCAAGGGTTCCAATTGAACAAAAAAAAGTGTATGCCATACATGCCTTGCCTTCTAGCGCACACTTTCCTTACCTACTAACTCACCGTCCACTTTCTGCATCCTTTCAACCACCAACTCCTGTTTATTATATTCTGTCAGCACCCTCTTAACTAGTATGTCAAATTTTCAGAGCATTAGAGCCAAGTGGTTTAGATGTGATGGACATTTAGCAGCTACGTGATTAGTGCAATTGGAGGTGAGTACAGCTGGATAAGTCAAGGGTATGTTTGATTGTTGCATCTCAAACTTATTATGCAAATATGAGGTGTGGCTAAGTGATATGCTGAAGATAATAATCGTGCCCCTCACATAATAAGAAAAACCTATCCCAAAATGAAATCGCACCCTCCCTAGAGGAAATCTAGGTTGATTTTGGTGGTGGAATTAAAGTCTAGCAGGTTCTTTCGGTCTATCATGGCAAATAAGTGTTGGGAAAGTCAGATCTGTACCAAGGAGGAGGAATAAAACAGTGATAGTTGTGAACTCAAGATTCATTTTCCTCATGTTGTCTCCTTTTTACACATTTTTACACACACATATATATATATCAATGTTATTCTTGCTTGTTAATTTCTTCTTGCAGTTAGAGCTCCACACTCACAGCTACGCTCGAAAAGGGTCGGTATGCATGGGGAGATGACCTCTCACAACCGCTCTCTTAACCCCCCTTTTTTTTTCCTGGTATCTTGTTCAATTTCAGATCTTCTATTATTTAGATATATTGAACTCATTTTCCTATTCATTGTCATCTGTATGTATCAACCATCATTTTATTGTATTCCCCTATGTTTTTTTTTAATTTATTTTTGAGATATCATTTCGATTTCTAGGGGAAAGTTGTATTAAAAACTTAAGAGGAACTAGGCATCCCCAACAAGAAATCTTAAAACGTGTGAAACCTACTTGATATATTCCTATCATATCACTGCAGTAGCAAGTTCAACTCAATAATGTAGTCTGCAAGCATAATCACTAAAAACAATCAAGCTCACACAACTGATTTTCTTTATTATTACACAAATGCTTAAATATAAGATGTAGGGAGCCTTCAACATAGATATACTTTCTAACTTCCTTTGTTTATTGTTAAGTGGAGGAAAAGGGAACATTTTGTATATGTCTCGACAATCTGTAAATCCTTCAATGAGATGACTAAGAATTAAGTATTACAGTAAGCTATACAAATCAGAACATTTACCTTGCATCTATACACACTCTTTTATATGCATACTTTACAATCCAGTGAGGATTATGAAACCCATCTCGTAACTCACAAAGTTAGAACTAATTTTGAAGAGGTAAGTATTTTTTTTTCATACTATTGAATACGGGCTTGCTCTCCACCCTTCTGTAATGGCGTCATGGAGCCTCATGGGCTCTGGCCATACCCTCGAGCAAGAAATCAGTTTCAACCCCAATATGATGAATGGTATCCTCTCAAACTTTTACAAAGTAAAGAAAATAGCACAACATTCATGTTACACACCTATAGAACTTTCACCCTCCATATTCAATGACAATCCACACAAATATATCACTCTCTTGCTATAACTAAACAAGGAAAAATGGAAATAGTAAGACTTATCTCTTTTCTTCAGGCATTGGACTTCAACTCTTTTATCCCTCCTTCCTCAAAACCATTGAAACTCTCTCCTCCCAACATGGCTCTTTTTCTCTTCTCATCCTTTCTACCATCTTCTACAAGTTCTCCAAGAGGAGAAGTGGGCAATGCCCAAATCTTCCATCTTCTTGAGGTATATAGGAATCCTCCAAACCTACACTCTTTCCCACAAGTGCTCACACATGTGTGAGTCTTGTGCCAATTCCAAGAACTTTTGGGGAGTGGGAGGTTGAGAGTGACAAGTCACTCTTCCCAAGCCCCAACACTTTTTGAATTCGTCACATTCATGAATGTGGACTTTTGAGGGGTCTTTTCACACTCCAAGGACAAGTTCACATGTCAAAAAGGTTCCAAACCCATAGGTATAGGTCCTAGGGGTCTATTCTTGTTCAAAAACCAAGGAAATCGACTCAATAATCCCTTTTCAAAACCTACACAAGAATCCATACGAATTTTGATCCTAACCAAGGGTTCCAACCCCAACCAAACTCACATCACATGTCCTACAATTAGATTCTACTCAATCACCCAACCAATAATAAAACCTCAAACCCTTCTAAGTCAAATAGGGCTACACTTAGAACTTCCCAAAGATGTATTTGATTTGATTCCAACATTTATCCTCCTATTTGCATATTTGATTCTTGCACATTACCAAAATCAGCATGATTAGATCATATATCTCTTCATATTATTAGCTAATCCAATTCACATAATTTTCACTCATGAACTATTTACTCATGTTAATACATCAAATGAACCTAATGGTTCAATTTTCATTATAATCAAAGGAAATACACACTTACTCCAATACAAGAATTAATAGTCATTCCATCATTTTGTTTACCACCTTAGTAATTCATTTTAAACTCCTATAACATTAACGATGAACCATTTACCAAAATTTAATATGCCAACTAACCCAACACTTTAAAGTTATAACCAACAATTCACATGTGCATCTATAATAATTAAATCAAGGTTAATGCCCATGAATCCTAAAAATATTTTTTTATCATTCATTTCATCATAATTATCATCTAACTACTTGTTTGATTGAAATAAAATGGGAAATACGAAATGGGGTCTTACATTCATGGTAGCATAAGCAAGAATATTATCAAATAATCACACTATTTGTCATCCATAATATATCTTACCACCTTTTTAGGATCACATAAAACATATTAGGGCTTTACTAATCACATACAAGGTGGGGCCTTACATTTATGTATTTCATTTTTAGATTTTGAATTTATACATGTATATTTAGATCTTCCATTTTATGTGTTTCAAGTAAATTTTTTTCCTTATTGCATAGTATTTTATGTTTTTTTGTGATAAGATTTGATAGGGAGAGTGTCCCTTTGCATCAGTGGTATCAGAGAAGGTTATTTTGAGTCTATAAATAGATCACCGAAGAGAGGCAATTTGCAACAGGACCTGTGAGTTGTGGGTGAAGATTAAAATTCCTCCAAGAGTTGCCAACTGTGGTAGAGGTAGAGGTGGATGAGGAGGAAGAGATCCTCCAAGACATGAATTTAGAGCTCTAAGAAGGAAAGTTGACATTTTGTAGGAAGAGATTCATAGAAGATATGTGCATAGAGAATATGATAGTGAAGATGAAGCTAAAGAGGAATTTGAAGATGAAGAACAAGATCAAATGGATCCTAGAGAAATCAGATTGTTGAGAGCTATTGCACAAATTGGAAAGAATCCTAAGATGGAGGTTTCAAAATTTATTGGAAGCTTGAACCTAGAGGAGTTGATAGATTGGATTAATGGCATGGAGGAATTCTTTGAGTTCGAAGAGATTGAAGACCCTCATAGGTTGTGGTTTGCAAAAATAAAACTAAAAGGCATGCTAGTATTTGGTGGAAGGAAATTTAGCTTGAAAGAGGAAGAAGAGGGAAAGAAAAAAATTATATGTGGGATAGAATAGTAGAAAAGATGAAAAGATAATTTATTCTAGTAGACTATGAGTTGGAGCTGCTTAGAAAGTTGCAAAGTTTGAGACAAGGAACAAGAACTGTGAAAGAATACACAGAAGAATTTCACAAAGTTTTGATAAGAATAGAACACTCTAAAGCAAACAAGGAGAAAGCAGCCCATTACATCAATGGGTTAAAGCCAAGCATACAAGAATATTTGGCATTAGTGAAAATGTATACCAATGAGGATGCATATGAATTTGCATTGAAAGTTGAAGAAAGATTGAACATAAAATTTGAGAGCAAATAAAGAGAAAGAGGTCATGGTGAAAAAAGTGGAGGAAAAAATTATGATGGAAATCAAAAAAATTAGAAGTTTGAAGACCAAGGAAGCAAAACAAATTAGAAATTGAAAAATTATTACCCTCCTAGAGATCAAAATCCAAGAGGTAGAGGAAGATCAGGTAGAGGATTCAGAAGAGGTGGCTTTAATGGAACTTGTTTTCGATGTGGAGAACAGGGACATAAAGCATATGAATTCCCTCATAATCAAGAAAGAAACAATAGAAGATCAAAAAATTAGAATAGAGTAGAAAACATCAATGAGGTGGATGCACACTCATCACATTCAAAAGAAGCAGAAGGAGGTGAAGTCCTGATGACAAGAAAAGCATTGTTGAATGGGGAAAACAAACCAGCTCAAAGAAAGAGATGATTCAAGACAAGATGCAAATGTGAAGGGAAGGCTTGTATTGTAATAATAGATAGTGGAAGCACAAATAACTTGGTATCCAAAGAAATGGTGAGAAAATTGAAGCTAGAGAGGAAGAAGCACCCAAATTCGTACTGGATAGCATGGGTACAAGACAATCAAAATATTTTGGTTAGTGAATAATGTTTCGGAAAATTTAAAATAGGAGGTTATTTTGATGAAATATTGTGTGATATAATTCTTATAGATGCATGTCATATTTTGTTAGGAAGGACTTAGCGGTATGATAGGAAGGAAATGCATGATGGTTGTGTTAATACCTATACAATAACTAAGGATGGAGTGAAACATAAATTGAAGCATTTGAAAGAAGACTTGGTTCAAGTTTGTGGTAATACAAGAGTTTGTTTAGTGCATTCAAGGAAATTCTTAGATGGCATGAGACATAAGAAAGTTTGTTTTTCTTTGATTCATAAGACTAATTGTGAAAATGTGGAAGATGTTCCTGTGCAAATTGTAGATTTTTTGCAAGAGTTTCAAGAGATTATTTCAGATAATGCACCTAAGGGTCTGCCACCTATGAGGAAGATAAGTCATCAAATTGATCTAATACCAGGAGCAAGTTTTCCTAACAAAGCTTTAGAATACAGGGAATCTGTTGCTAGACTAAAATGCTTCCACAAGAGAGAGATAATGGCAAGAATGCTTGCTATCAATATGCTAGATTGATTAATGATTGAATTGATACAAATGTACAAGATGAGGCTTGCTTATAAAAGGCAAGCATGCAACAACCAAATCTTATCTTGAGCAAAAAGATAGCTCGATAAGATAAAGATGAGATCCTATAACTTAGGAATTAAAGATTGCCTAAGTAAACTTATGAAGATGTAATTAAATAGTTAATTACACCAACACCCCCCCATAAGTGCAACTTAGGGAGAAGATTATAATGCAAACTACTATGGGTCCCGACAACTAGGCCATGTTAGGTACCCATTTACAGATGCAAATGAAATGCAATCTCTCATAAAGCAGAGAAAAGGGGAAAACCCAGTGGGAAGAAAACCCCTCTCCAAAAGAGAGAAAACAAGAAAAAAGGCATGACGAATGTAAACATGATGTATGGAGGACTCAATGATACCCCCCAAGGACTACATCCATCATGAATATACAATAAATTACCCCCCCATAAGAGGGAAGTAATGAGATAAGATATCCCCTGCATGCTGAAGAAGCTCCAAAGCCAATGAAGAATGCCTGAAAACAAAAGATGACCCAATGTCTACAAGCAACACATCTCCCCTTAGGAAGAAACAAATCCATAAGCTGATGAAGAAGCCACTCCATATCCAACTGAAAAGAGGAAGAATGAACGCTCAACATGTATGCCTCTGAAAACTGAGTAGGAGCCTCCAAGCTTGAATGAGCCACAACATAATCATGGTCAAACTCAACCAAGAAGCATGACAAATCAAGTGATGGAGGAGACTCGTGAATATCAATCTCCAAAGACAAAGAAGATGGAATAACAGTTGTGCTAAAACTATCATCAAAGAGGAGAGAAATCCCCTCAAGTGTGTCCTCCAAATCTGTAATATGAGACTCTAGGAACAAGGTAGAAATCCCTGTCAAATAATCATCCCACAAAGCAAGATCTGAAAAACTATGATTATCCTGCTGAACAGAAGCAACAATGGCTGAAGAAGCAGGAGGTGGAGGTGTAGGAAGCTTAGCACTGGTCTCTAAAATACCAAGGTGTAGATGACCAAACTTCTCCTCACTAATATGGGTCACACTCAATGGAGTGTGTGATGCAGTCAAAGGAACATTATCAGGTTCTGAAGCAAAATGTGAAAAAGAATATACTCGAGATGAATGATCAACCATCCCGATTGCAACAATATCCCTAGTCTCCAAGTCCCTAATATACACCCTATCAGGAGTGAACTCAACTGTTTTACCTTGACCCCCATGAGTAATTTGATAAATAGAAAGGAGATTAGTGGTCAAAGAAGGAACACAAAGAACATCATTGAAAGTCCCTTCCCCAATACCAATAGAACCCTTCCCACTTACCTTCATGAATGTATTGTTACCCATCAGAATGTGAGGTGAATTACAAGGCTCAAAAGAAGAGAACATTTCCTGTGAAGATGCCATATGATGAGATGCCCCTGAATCAAGAAGCCATCCTTGAGAATTAGGACTTGTAGAGGCCAAGAGTGCATGCCCTTTCATATGTAGCCCAGAAGTGGATGTTGTGTTCTCTGACTGTGATGATGATGGAGCTGCCGATTGTGATGGTGAAGAAGAAGTAGAAGACACTGATGAGGGCAGCTGAATGTTATTCTTTTGAAGAAGGTGGGTGAGTTCATCAATCTTCTTATTATAACATCTATGCTCATCATGTCCTAACCTTTTGCAATATGCACATTTGGACTTCTTCTTTTTTGATGATTCCTCTTTTGAAGAGGATGAGGACTCAGGAGTGCCATGTGAAGGAGAATCTTTACCTTGCTCATTTGACTTGGTTTCCTTTTTGTGCTTCTTTCCTTTGCCACTTGAAGCCTTTGTATCATTTGCAATAAGAGCTTGAGATGTTGAAGACTTCAATGTACCCATGTGCATCAACTTTGCTTGTTCCCTTGTGAGTTGTGCAGCAAATTCATCAAGAGAAGGCATTTTATATGTATCGCCAAGAGCATCCATTGTAGCATAGAAAGTAGAGACAAACACAGAATATGAAGAACCAAGCTTAGCAAGAATAGAAAGTATCATTTGTTCATCCTCTTTAACAACCCCACATTTTGATAACTGCAATCTGAGAGAGTTGAGTTTAGAGAAAAAGTCTTGGATACTGTCAAAATCTGAAGGATTAAGACCCATCAGTTCATTTTCCAACTTAAATTTCCTTAGCTTGTCCGGCTTACCAAAGAGACTCTCCAAAGTAGTCCAAACTTCATGAGGATGTGTGCAAGACGCAACATGATATCTAAGATCTGGAGAAATTGACAGAAGAAGATTACCAAGAGCTTCATCCCTTCTATCAAACCATTTTCTTTTCTCTTTTGCTCCCTGTGGTTCTGGATCTTGACCAAATGTAATTCGTTGCAACTTTGATTTTAACAATAACAACTCCATTTGAGATTTCCACTCATGATAGTTATATGGAGTTAGAAGTACAATTTTTGGAAAATCCATGATACAATGAGATATTACAAGAGGATAACAACAAATTTCCCTCACAATACAAGAAATCAACCCCTTTGTCCCAACAAGATTTGCACTTTTTTTGCAAATTTACAATAATGTGTCCCAAAATATCAAATCAGCTACAAACTGAAAATATGAAAATCTGGAAACAAATCTGCAAAAAGTGCATGATTAGATCTGAAGTACTCCTAAATACCTTTCCGATGCCGCAAATTTGGAGAAAATTCGGGGCACAAGATATGAGCACAAGACTGACGATGGTCGGAACTTCCAACTTTGGAAAAGGCACAAAACTACAAAATCTCTACAAAATATCTACACCACTAAAAAATTCAGGTCTTCACCTTTCCAACGATATTTTGTTTGAAAATTTTTTCCTCCGTATGTGAAAGTTATGAAAAAATGAAAAAAGGCCTATAAATAGGCACTTGGGGGCAAATACATAGCACAGAAAGGCTAAATCGGAGCAAAATTCGGGCTCCTAGGTGCTAAAAACATGGTCATCCATATGACTGACACCCTTGACAGATAAAAGCACCCAACAACTAATATAGTCGGCTTTACAAAGGTTTTTAAAAAAACCGTGGCCAATAAATTATCGGCCTTACAAATGTAATGGTCAAGTATTCAAATATAACAAATGTTTTATAAACAAACAATTTTATAAAATATGCCAATGAAATATTAAACCGACCATTTTAACTAAAACTTATGGCTTGAGGAGTGGACAGGGTAGCACTATGGTGCAGAAGCGGCTTATGGGATAGCAGGGCTGCCGATTATAGAATCTTATTACCCTCCACCAAACCCATCCCGATTGGATGAATGCCTATGCTTATGCGCTGATGATGGAGTGGAGTGGAAGGTATTTTCTTTGGAGAGCCCAGTTTAGCGGAACCTTTGTGGTGAGAGAATGGTAGCCTCAGATGTCTTTGGATTTGTGCTTGACTTGAGATCTGACCTTAGAGTACCTTGCAATAAAGAGTCCGGTCTGATGTGACCAGTACCAGCGGACCAAGCTCGGAGATAGCGCCGGGAGAATGCAAGTGAGAGGACCCTGTCACAGATCTGAGAACTATGCAGAGTATATTTGCCGTATGGCAATATTAAACCCACAAAAATTTCAATACATATGGCCCGAATATTAAATAAAATTTGCCCGATAAAATAATAATTTTGCCCCAAAATTATAACAATATACCGCAGAAAATATTTTGCCAAATATTTTTTGCGAAAATAGAAAATCGTACCGCACAGGGAGTTATTCCAGCAAAATTTTTTTTGCCTCAAAAACAACTTTACCCAATATAGGTGAATTCTGATCCATCTGCATAACCGATCTCAGCGGTGAGGTTATTGAAACCCAATATACACCCAACAAAATCTTCAAGCCAAAATAAAACCCTCAGATCTGAAAGAGTCTAACCCAGGTAGCTTTGATACCATGTTAGAAAAACTAGGAATCTGTTGCTAGACCAATATACTTCCACAAGAGAGAAATAATGGCGAGAATGCTTGCTATCAATATGCAAGATTGATTCATAATTGAATTGATTTTAAATGTACAAGATGAGGCTTGCTTATAAAAGGCAAGCATGCAACAACCAAATCTTATCTTGAGCAAAAAGATAGCTCGATAAGATAAAGATAAGATCCTATAACTTAGGAATTAAAGATTGCCTAAGTAAACTTATGAAGATGTAATTAAATAGTTAATTACACCAACAGGATCCTTGAGTAATTTGATATGATAGAGGTAACCTTAAAGCATAATCTTTGCTCCTTTCCATGTAATAATTGTAGGATCCTAATATTTTCACTATTACATGTTTAACTTGCATTGGAAATCATTTTCTTCATTGCAATGAGCTCATTCTCATCACTTATCTCGGCTCATCCTTGTCCTGCACTTAGTGGGGGAAAGAGTTAGATAGCTTTTTCCTAGTTCGACACTTGATGTTGTCCCTTTGGCTAGTTTTCCTCCTTTTGCATATACTGAACAAGATTGGGATGTGGATGACCTGCTATAGGTTGACTCACATGTTCCTTACTAGTATCTTGCATTGTTTTCTTTTTCATGTTATTTGTGTGATTGTATGTGCGTAATGTGATCCCTTGTGCTGTTCTGTTTGATGTATCTCTCTCTTCATGTGCATTCCTCTATTTGTGCCTACATTCTTCTATATGTCATAAAAAATTATCTTTTCATTTGTCTTGTGTTTTCCTTTTGGGGATGATCCAAGGCATCGATACATCTAGGTCTCTCCATGTTGACCCTAAAGCTTTTTCTTTGTTTTCACTCTCTATGTGTCATTCTTCTTGTTCTGCGAGTATTTGTGGATGATGAAATTTTTGAGCTCTAAAATAACATTGTAGCAAAGATATACTGATGATGTAGGAGTATCCATGGCCCCGTGCAATCATTTGTCAACTTGAAGGTTTTATTTTTGAATTTTTCAATTTTGGTGTGTTGGATTTCATGTTATTTTATTGAAATTCATATTTTGGGGTGAAATTAAATATCTTGTAATGTGGGGAAAATTTTAATTTGAAATTGATTTCAATTTGGGTCAAATTGGTGAAGGGAAATAATGGAGAATGTGCTTTAAAACTGAAAAAGCAAAAAAAAAACAATTTATGGTGTGGATTTATTAGAGCCATTAAAGCCATTTGTAACTCATATTTTAAATTTCCACAGCTCCTAAAAAATAGGAAACCAAGATGTGGGCTGATTCGAAGGATCTTCGTCAAAATTTGAAGTTTCTCATTTGTCTCCAGAATCAACATCACCAAGAAGAGCTCAAAATCCTGACTCCAACGCAATTTGAACAGAGTCAAATGGAGCTACGAAGCTCGAGTTATGCTTGGTCAAACTTTGGTCAACTAAGGGCTCAAGTTAGAGAAAAAGGAAAAAAATCAAAGTCACCAAAAGTGGTCAACACCAATCTCAACACGAAGATCTCGTCGAGAGCTTTCCAACGGTGTTTTTTTCACACAAATTGGAGTCTGTATGAAGGAATTATGGGTAGTCAAAGTTTTGGTCAAAATGATGATGTGTCATCACCAAAACTTGACACTTGGCGGGACACATGGAATGTGAAGTGGCAGGAGTAGTGAGTTGGCATAAATAAGGATTAAACCATAATTATTAGAAGAAAAAAAAAATGTATGGTTTAAAAATAAAAATAAAAATAATAATAAGGAGGATTTAGTGGGATTTGATCCCTTAATCCATGCCTTAAAATCCTCTTTCCTTCCCACTCTTCATGAAAAGGAAAATCCATCTCTATACATAAATCTTTAAATAAAATTTAATTCTCCTAAATATAATAATCCCTATAAATGAGGATTTTAATCCTTTTAAAATTTTAGAAGCCCGTTACATGATAGTTAAGGAGGCTTAAAATAAATTAATGGCTTTAAAATTATATTGGCATCGGTTGGTTTTGATAAAAGTTGAAACCAAAATCTCTTATTTTTTAAATTTTCACCCAAATATTTAAAATTTTTAATCCTCCAATTTGTTAAAGAGGTTGAAATAAAACCTCTAAGGCCCAAGAATAACATGTTAAAGGGCTTTAAATAATTATTGAAGTTTTGAGGATTATTTTAAGGGGGAGATTATTGTTTTCATATGTAAAAAAAGGGAGATTATGGGAGATTTGTACTTGTATGGGTAATATTGTAAAATCAATTGGTTAGTAACCAATTGGGGTAATATTGGTGTATAAAAAGGGGTAGATAGGTAGGATGGTAGCTAAGTGGTGATAGAGAAGAAATCTTTAGAGAAATTTTGCTAAATTTCCGTGCTATTCAGGAGGTTGCTCTTGCGCACTTTGAAGGAGGGCTTGTCAAATTTCATTGTAAACCAAGGGGAGATTATGCTGATATGTATTGATTTTTTGGAGAAGTAATTGGATCGGTCCACTCATTGGAGAGGGGCCCGAAGACGTAGTTGTTTTTATGACGAACTCCGTTATCAAGTTTGTTTGCATCTCTCTCTCTCTCTCTTTCTCTCATTCTATTTTCATCACTTTTTTATTTTCATTATTTAATCATGTTCGTGTGTTAATTAAATTGAATTAAGTTGGATTTAAAATTGTAATCATTAAGCATTCTTAAAGCAATTGTCATAGATCTATAAAATAGACGAAATTTGGTATCAGAGCTTTGTGTGACTATTATTGTAGAATTGGATGCTAACACGTTCCAGGAAACAACGAGGTGAAGGTGAGCTAGAAGAATACGATCTTGATATTGGAAAATGAAGGACTTTTCCAACAATGGAAGAAACTAAAGCTAGGAAAAGTACTGAGCAAGAGCTTGATGATAAGTCTTTTCAGTGAGCCTTTCTTGACATGAAAGCTATGGTGGAAGAGCTTTATGTGGAAAAGAAGAAGCATGAAAAGGGAGGTTCATCAAAGCGAGAAAAGAAGGAAGATCGAAAGGACAAAGAAGAAAAAGCTCCAAAAGATCCATCTCCTCCATCTTCCCCTTCTTCTTCTTCCTCTTCTACTACTATTAATCCTTTCAAAATAAAGTCTAAGCCTATTATTAAATTGGATGTAAAATTTGAATTGCCTAAGTACTGTGGTGAGTTAAATGTTGAAAAGTTAGATGATTGGATCCAACAGGTAGAAGCGTATTGTAGGATTCAAGGCCTAATAGAAGATGCTTCTATGATCCAGTTAGCCACTCTTCGGTTGGGAGGTACAACTCCCACCTAGTGGGAGAGTAGGACTAGGGAGGAAATTGCTCGCCATGGTAAGGTCAATATGACTTGGATGAAATTTTTTGCTTCCCTTAAAAAATAGTTTTATCCTTTAGGTTATATGCAACAATTAACAATGAATTGGAAAACCTTTAAGCAAGGTAAGGTTCAGTCTGTCCAAGATTACACCCATGAGTTTAGAAAATGGGCTATTGCTTTAAATGTTCCATTGTATACTTAGGATACACTACTTAAGTACATAGGTGGTTTGCATTCTTACCTAAGACATACTATTCTAATGTTGAGTTCTAATAATTTGGATGAAGTGTCAGTCCAAGCTACTCATTTAGAGTCAAGAGGTAAGAACACTTTCAGTGATAATTTCTCAAAGAAACCATCTAAGTTTGAGGGGAAGTCTAAGGGTAAAGAAAAAGACAAAGATAAAGGAAAAGGGAAGAAGACAACTATAGTTAAGGAGGGTGATAAGCCCACATGCTCCCATTGCAAGAAAGAAGGAAATGATGATTCAAAGTGTTGGAAGCTGCATCCCGAATTGAGGACAAAAAGATATGGAGGCAATAAAGGCAAGCAAAAGACTGCTTTAGTGATTCAACAAGATCTTGGATCTGACTTTGGAGATGAAACTCAGATTGTTGCTGCTGGGGTCCAAGGTAAAGGGAAAGGTATAATTCTCTCTTTTGATGCAAATGCAAGTACAAGTAAAGTATCTACTCCTCCTAAAGCTAATAAACAATGAAATGAATTGTTTCATATTCGAGTTGTAACTAAGCACACTAAGATTGACACACTATTTGATATGGGTTCTCAAGTCAACTTAATATCTAAAGAGGTGGTAAAGAAACTCAATCTAGCTACAACACCTCATCCAAAGCCATATCCGCTTGGATGGGTTTGCAATGATGCTCAACTGCAGGTAACAAAACAGTGTAAATTGAAATTTTCTATCACTGCAAACTTTGTTGATGAGGTAGAAGTAGATGTTGTTCCTTTGGATATTTGTGGGCTTGTGTTAGGGAGTCCTTATTTGTATGACAAAAAATAAATCTTTTATAGGGGCAATAATAAGTATCATCTCTTTAAGGATGGGATAGAATACATTGTACGTGCACACAAAGTCAAGACTAATCTTGCACTAGTTAATGCTGGTTAGATGAAAAGGTTGGTCAATTCTAGAAAAAAATTGTATTAATGCTTGTAAAACCCAAAGAGGATGAAAAAGATGAAGCATTTAAGGGGTGTGATCTAGAGCGTGAAACTGAGATGGTAAAAATAGTTTCTACTTGTGATGACTTATTTCAGGAGCGAAAGGGTTTGCCACCTAAGAGAGAGATACAACATGAAATCCAGTTGCAATAGGATGTGCCTCTTCCAAACATTGGCATGTACCGTTTATCAATTTTGTAGAATGAAGAAGTCAAAAATCAAGTTTAGGAGTTGGTGGGAAAAGGAGTCATCCATCCTAGTACATCTTGTGGTTCTCCAATTGTGTTGGTTCCAAAGAAAGATGGATCTTGGAGAATGTGCATTGACTATCGAGCCTTGAACAAGATAACAGTAAAGAACAGGTATCCTCTTCCTCGAATTGATGATTTACTTGATTAGTTAAAACATGTAGTTTATTTGACTAAGTTAGACTTGCGTAGCGAATATCATCAAATAAGAATTGCAAAATATGACATTTGGAAAATTGCATTTAAGACAAAATAGGGACTGTTTGAGTGGTTGGTCATGCCCTTCGGACTTTGCAATGCACCAACTACAATTATGAGAGTCATGAATGATGTCTTTCATCCTTTTATTGATGATTTTGTCATAGTCTATTTAGATGATATTCTTGTATTCAGTCAAACTTGGGAAGATCATGTAAGTCATGTAAATAAAGTTTTTGATGTATTGAGAAAAGAAAAACTCTTTGTAAAGGTGTCTAAATGCGAATTCGCTAAGACATCCTTAGTGTACTTAGGCTATGTCATAGGTGGTAGTCAATTGAAAGTAGACCCTGTGAAGGTCGAATTTATTGTAAAATGGCCTAAGCCAAGTACAGTCACAAAAGTTAGAAGTTTCTTAAGTGCAGTCCAATACTGGAGGAAGTTCATTGCAAACTTCTCCTACATTGCATCACCATTGCATGCATTGACCAATATAAAGAAAAATTTTCAGCGGGGAGGTCCACAACAGAAGGCCTTCAACACTTTGAAGGAAAATTTGAGCACAACACCAGTTTTGGCTTTACTAGATTTACACCAACCATTCACAATCAAGGCATATGCAAGTGGATTTTCCATGGGAGCAGTACTAATGCAAGGAGGTAAATCAATTTGCTATCACTCTGAAACCTTTTTAGGTGTAGTAATTAAATATCCTACTTATGATAAGGAACTTTATACATTAGTTCAGAGTGTTAAAAAATGGAAACACTACTTAATGGGGAAAGAAATTGTAATCCACACTGATCACTAGCCACTTCAGTATTTGCATTCACAGTCTAAACTGCAACAAAGTAGGCACTTTAGGTGGATGGGTTTTCTTCAACAATTTCATTTGGTAGTTAAGTACAAGAAAGGTGGCCATAATAAAGTAGAAAATATGCTATCTAGGCCTCCTATTATGACTACTTTTATTATCCTTAAAGGTAGTTCCATGGTACATGAAAGTTTTTTAGGAACAATATGCTAATGATGAAGACTTTAAGGAAATCTATTCAGCTCTAATTACAGGAAAACATGTAGAAGAGAAAGATTACTATGTGTAGGATAAACTATTGTATCACTTGGGAAAGTTATGCATTCCAAAATATGAACAAGTATAGGTAATCAGAGAAGCACACACCTCATTGATTGTAGGACATTTTTGGGTAAGAAAAACAATTACTCAGCTACAGAAATATTGTTACTGGCCTCGTATGCAAGAAACTATAACTAAGTATATTAGAGATTGTGTCATGTGTGCAATAAGTAAACCTAGTAATAGGAAATTGGGGTTGTACACACCTCTACCTGTACCATCCCATCCATGGGAAAGTGTGTCAATGGACTTTGTCGGGGGGTTACCTATGTCTAGGAAGGGACATGATTATCTATATGTAGCAGTTGATTGGTTCAACAAATGTGTATTCTAATCCCTTGTAAGAAATAGGTCACTGCTGAACTGACAACTTAGATATACTTCCAATTTGTATGGGTTCATTTTGGGTTACATACTTCTATTGTATCAGATCAAGATTCTTGATTCCTAGGGGAATTTTGGCTAGCTTTGTGGGGACTCATGAACACCAAACTAAAGAAGAGTACAACCTTCCATCTGCAGACTGACGAACAGACAGAGGTAGTAAACATGACAGTTGTGCATTTGCTCAGAGGTTACTACAGCAAACATCCCAAGCTATGGGATGAGAGTCTTCATTATTTGTGACATGCTTACAACCATGTGGCACACTCTTCTACAAAGAGGTCTCCTTTTGAAACTTGTTTTGGTTATGTGCCAAAAACACTGATGGATTTTTCTTTTGGGAAAGATGATGTTGAAGATGGATGCCATGATGAAGAGAAGGCTTTAAAGTTCATCCAGAGAGTCCAAGAAATTCATTAGGCAGTGGAAGCACAGTTGGAGAAGAGTCAAGCCAAATGCAAGGCTCGACATGATAAGCATCACAGTGATCACCATTTTTAGGTTGGAGATAGAGTTTGGTTACATATCAGCAAGGAAATAATACAAGGCGAAGGAAGGAAGCTCAAGCCGATTTAGTATGGTCCCTTTTAGATCTTGGAGAAGATTGGAACCAATGCCTTCTGCCTTAATATTCCTCCATACACGGACATCTATTCGATTGTCAATGTTGAGAATCTGAAGTTGTATGAGCCTCCAATGATAATGGATGAAGACACAGACATTCAGGTTCCATCAGTTGATGATCTTTCACTGGAGTACATGTCAGAGTTGCTAGAAGATGTCATCTTAGACAGAAAAATCAGGACTTCACGAAGAGGCGAAGTTGAGTACCTCAAAGTGGGATTGAAGGGGATGAATCCAAGCAAGGCAAGATGGATGGAGATTGGTAAAGTGAGGGAACTTTACCCTCACTTACTTTCTGAGTAACCAGCTTTCGGAGTTCCAAAAGCTCTCCAGTGGGGAGGACTGATCCAAAGGATCTTTGTCAAAATTTGAAGTTTCTCATTTGTCTCCAGAATTGGCATCACCAGGAAGAGCTCATAATCTTGAATCCAATGCAACTTGAACAGAGTCAAATGGAGCTACGAAGCTCGAGTCATGCTTGGTCAAACTTTGGTCAACTTAGGGCTCAAGTCAGACAAAAAGGAAAAAATCAAAGTCACCAAAAGTGGTCAACACTGGTCTCAACATGAAGAGCTCATCGAGAGCTTTCCAACAACATTTGTTTCACGCAAAGTGGAGTCCATATGAAGGAATTATGGGCAGTCAAAGTTTTGGTCAAAATGATTACGCGGCATCACCAAAACTTGACACTTGGCGGGACACATGGCATGTGACGTGGTAGGAGTAGAGAGTTGGAATAAATAAGGATTAAACCATAATTATTAGAAGGAGAAAAAAATGTATGGTTTAAAAATAAAAATAAAAATAATAATGAGGATTTAGTGGGATCTGATCCCTTAATCCATGCCTTAAAATCCTCTTTCCTTCCCACTCTTCATGAAAAGGAAAATCCCTCCGTATACATAAATATTTAAATAAGATTTAATTCTCCTAAATATAATAATCCCTATAAATGAGGATTTTAATCCTTTTAAAATTTTAGAAGCCCGTTACATGATAGTTAAGGAGGCTTAAAATAAATTAATGGCTTTAAAATTATATTGGCATCGGTTGGTTTTGATAAAAGCAGAAAACCAAAATCTCTTATTTTTTAAATTTTCACCCAAATATTTAAAATTTGTAATCCTCCAATTTGTTAAAGAGGTTGAAATAAAACCTCTAAGGCCCAAGAATAACATGTTAAAGGGCTTTAAATAATTATTGAAGTTTTGAGGATTATTTTAAGGGGGGGATTATTGTTTTCATATGTAAAAAAAGGGAGATTATGGGAGATTTGTACTTGTATGGGTAATATTGTAAAGTCAATTGGTTAGTAACCAATTGGGGTAATATTGGTGTATAAAAAGGGGTAGAAGGGTAGGATGGAAGCTAAGTGGTGATAGAGAAGAAAATTCCTTGGAGAAATTTTGCTCAATTTCCGTGCTATTCAGGAGGTTGCTCTTGCGCACTTTGAAGGAGGGTTTGTCAAATTTCTTTGCAAACCAAGGGGAGATTATGCCGACATGTTGTACTATTTTTTTGGAGAAGTAATCGATTAGTCCACTCATTGGAGAGGGGCCCAGAGACAGTCATTTTTTATGACGAACTCCATTATCAACTTTGTTTGCATCTCTCTCTCTCTCTTTCTCTCATTTTTTTTCATCACTTTGTTATTTCCATTATTTAATCATGTTCATGTGTTAATTCTATTGAATTAAGTTGGATTTAAAATTTTAATCATTAAGCATTCTTAAAGAAATTGTCATAGATCCGTAAAATAGATCATGGGCACCCAAGTTGTGGATTCTGGTTTTTTTCTTTATTTGGGAAAGCATTAAAGTCATTTAAAAACCATATTTTATTTTGGCTAAGTTTGGAAGATTTAAAACAAATATTTTATGCATATTTGAATTTTTAATTGAATTTTATTTACTTCTTGGAGGTGGAGGCGTTGATTTTCCTAGGGGGTTTTGGAATGCAAGCTAAATGTGAATGAAATGCATTGGAAATATCATTCCAAAAAAAACATGAGAAGATAAAAGTGAATTTCTTTCATTTTGAGCTAGTTTTTCATAGGAAAAACACAGGAAGAGAGGAGGAGGTCATGGATTACCTCCAAGAGGTGATTTTATGGTGTGTTTGTAGATTTGAAAGTGTTTTTACATGGCACAAAGACTACCTGGTGTTGCAGATTGAAGGGTTTGAATGGTGGAAATGATTTATTATGTGGGTGTTGGAGAATATTTATTGCAAGCTTTGATTTGTTGCTGCAAATATATATTTTTTAGTCTTGTAAGGCTTGATGTATCCTTTTCTATCATTGGATTGTAATGATTCATTTCCCCATTTGTTGAATCAATAAATTGCCAGTTGTACATTGTAATCTTGGATTGGAAATTGTATTGCAGAATTTTGTGTGTTGTTGAATGGTGTTTGTGAGCTATTTAATTTAATTTGCAGAAATTTAAATTATATTAATTAGCTCATACATTAGTGGTATCAGAGCAGCAAGATCTTGAGTGTGTAACAGACCACTGAAGAGAGGCACTTGCACCAGGACTGTGTTATGGGTGTTGAAAAGAAAATGGATTGGAGAGGAGCCCATCATGGTAGAGGCAGAGGAAGAGGAAGAGTGGACAGTTTTGTCCATGATAATTATTTTAGAGCTTTGAGAAAACAAGTAGAGGCACTTCAAGAAGAGACAAGAAGAGGGTTTGCACAAAGAAGGGAACCTAATAGTGACAAAGAAGAAGCTTCAGAGAATTCTAGCTTGAACACTGAAAAAAGAGAGGAAATTATAGCAGTTGCAAATGACCCATTGTTGAGGGATTTGAAAAAAATGGGAAAGAGACCAAAAATTGATGTTCCTACTTTCAATGGAAGCTTAAATCCAGAAGAACTCATAGACTAGATAAATGAAATGAAGGAATATTTTGAGTTTGAAGAAATTGTAGACCCAGATAGAGTGAGATTTGATGAGACAAGATTGAAGAGTCATGCTTCAATTTGGTGGAGAGAAATTCAATTGGAAAGAGGAAGAAAAGGAAAAGAGAAAATTAAAAGATGGGATAAAATGGTAGAGAAAATTAAAAGGCAATTCATTCCAGTAGACTGAAATTGCTTAAAAAGATGCAAAGCTTGAAGAAAGGAAGCAAGATAGTAAAGGAGTACACATAAAAGTTTCATAGAATACTCATTAGAACTGGACATTCTGAGGAAACTAAGGAGAAGGTTGCAAGATACCTTAAGGTTTTGAGGTCAAGTATAAAAGAGGAGATGACATTGGTGCGAGTTGTGACTATGGAAGATGCTTACCATATTGCCTTGAAGATTAAAGAAAGGATGAACAAGAGTTTTGAAAACAAACAAAGAGGAAAAATTAATGAAGATAAGGTTGAGAGAAGAGAATATGAAGAAGATGATGATGAAATTTTTTAGAAAAATGGAGGCCAAGGAAGCAACAAACAACATAGGAATGAAGAATTTTATGGGCCAAGAGATCAAAATCAGAGAGGTAGAGAAAGACCGAGTATAGGATTTGAAAGAGAAAAATTTCAAGGAACTTGTTTTAAGTGTGGGGAAGAGGGTCACAGAGAATATGACTATCCTCATGAAGAGGAAATAATAAGAATAAGGACAGAAAATTAGAATAGGGCAGAAAATGTGAATAGAGCATATGGAAGATCATCACATTCCAAAGAAACAAAAGCTGGAAAAACTTTAATGGGTAGGAGAACACTACTAAATGAAGATGCTAAATCCATTCAAAGGAGAAGTTTGTTTGGGACAAGATGAAAGTGTGAAGGAAAGGCATGTAATGTCATTATTGATAGTGGAAGCACAAACAATCTTGTGTCTGATGAAATGGTAAGAAAATTGCAGCTAGAAAGGAAGAAGCACCCGAATCCATATCAGATAGCATGGCTACAAGATGATAAAAAGGTTTTTATCAACAAACAATGTGAGGTAAAATTTAAGATAGGAGGCTATTATGATGAAGTTTTGTGTGATATTCTCCCAATGGATGCTTGTCATATTCTTCTAGGAAGACCTTGGCAATTTGATAGGAAGGTGATGCACGATGGTTATGCCAACACGTACACATTGATGAAGGATGGAGTGAAACACAAATTGAAGCCTTTGAAAGAAGAAATGGGTAAGGTTTTCAGAAATACTAGGTCTTGTTTGGTTGATGAAATCATACTTTTAGATGGTATGAATCATGAATATGTTAGCTTTGTTGACACTAACCATGAAGAAGATGAGAAAAGTGAATTGTTGACTCAGATTGAAGAAGAGATCTCAAGTGGAAAGAAGGTAGCAATAGAGGTTAAGGTAAAATATTATTTTACTGTTTCCCTTGATTAAAAATAGATTGAAGGGGTAGATAATTTTTTTGTATCAGAATTTTCTTTTGATAAATTTCAATTGGAAGAGTTGAGTGTGAAGGTTAATGAAAAGTTTTCTAAAGAATAATTGTTTGAGAATAATGAAGGTGATTTTATTTTTATTAGTGGTCATGATTCCTTGTCATCTAGTGAGGAAATCAAGTCTTTTGATGATAGTACTAACACTATTTTGAGTGAAGGAAAACAAGTTGCAGCAATATCATTCCTTTCAGAAGGCATCGAAACAATGGAATTTCATGAAGGAAACATAGTTGAAGGAGGTGGAAAAGGTGGGACAATGAATGAGGCAAACAAATAAATTTGTTTTGATGAAGGAGAAGGTATCATTTTAATTTTTAGTTATTATTTTGATGAAGTATATTGGTGGGAAAATAAATTTGATGCTTTGAATTACATGATGGGTAGTAGAAGAAGGATGAAGCATGGTAATGTTGTAAGTTTGCAGAAAGTGGTGCATATAAATATTTCAATGGAAAAGGAAATTAGGTGGATCCAATATAGACATAACGTATACAAATGTTTCTAAATGCAAATCATGAAACATTTCTTTCTACCGTGGGTGTCCGATGCAGGAGCATTCATGGCTCAGTGCAAACATGTATCAACTTGAAAGTTTTATTTTTGAATTTTTGAATTTTGGTGCATTGGATTTCATGTTTATTTATTGAAATTCATATTTTGGGGTGAAATTAAATATCTTTTAATGTGAGGAAAATTTGAATTTGAAATTAATTTCAATTTTGGTCAAATTGGTGAAGGGGAATCATGGAGAATATGCTTTAAAATTGAAAAAGCAAAAAAAAACCAATTTATGGTGTGGATTTATTGGAGCCATTAAAGCCATTTGTAACTCATATTTTAAATTTCCACAACTCTTAA
This sequence comes from Sequoia sempervirens, assembly GCA_007258455.2. Classification (NCBI taxonomy): domain Eukaryota; kingdom Viridiplantae; phylum Streptophyta; class Pinopsida; order Cupressales; family Cupressaceae; genus Sequoia; species Sequoia sempervirens. The sequence goes on along the minus strand of VDFB02029753.1, from coordinate 71,090 downwards.
AAAATAGGGACCTAGGAGGTGGGTGCCCAAGTTGTGGATTCTACTTTTTTGCTTTATTTGGGAAAGCATTAAAGTCATCTAGAAGCCATATTTTATTTTGGCTAAGTTTGGAAGATTTAAAACAAATATTTTATACATATTTGAATTTTTAATTGGATTTTATTTACTTCTTGGAGGTGGAGGTGTTTATTTTCTTGGGGGGTTTTGGAATGCAAGCTAAATGTGAATGAAATACATTGGAAATGTCATTCTAGGAAAGCATGAGAAGATAAAAGTGAATTTCTTTCATTTTGAGTTAGTTTTTCACAAGAAAAACATAGGAAGAGAGGAGGTCATGGATTACTTCCAAAAGGGGATTTTATGGTGTTTTCAGATTTGAAAGTGTTTTTGTAGGGCACAAAGACTTTTTGGTGTTGTAGATTGAAGGGTTTGAATGGTGGAAGTGATTTGTAGTGTAGGTTTTGGAGAAGCTTTATTGCAATCTTTGATTTGCTGTTGGAAATATTTTGTTTTTGAGTCTTGTAAGGCTTGATGCAGCCTTTTCCATCATTGGATTGTAATAATTCATTTTCCCATTTGTTGAATCAAGAAATTGCTAGTTAAACATTGCAATCTTGGATTAGAAATTGTATTGCAAAATTTTGTGTGTGTTTTTGAATGGTGTTTGTGAGCTATTTAATTTAATTTGCAACAATTTAAATTATCTTAATTAGCTCATACATTAACTGAACTTGAATCCATAGATCTCTTATGTGTTTTTTGGGGAAACCCCTTCCCCTTTTTCATGATGTAGTTTCATTCGAGAACATATGACTTGGAATAGGGATTTCCAAATAAGCTCTCATGTCTTCCTTATGGTTAGCATTGAATATTTGCTACTTTAAAACTATTTATCACAATAATGGTGTTAGTAATTGCTTTAAAGTTAGGGCATACATCGATACTCATGTTTCACTATGTGATTTTATTTATTCTTGTGATGCGTCCTTTTCTTGGTGGTGTCATTGGGTTTGATGTCCTCCAAGAGTGTGATATTTCTTAGTGTACAAATTTCCTCTTAGTGATGATGTTACACGTTGCATTCCCTAAGTTTTGATTCTCTTATTCTAAACTTTTCCTCTCTTGGAGAAATTAGGCATGATGATCCCTAAGAAGAGACCTTACACGAACTGAGTGAATTCCATTTGAACAAACCATTACTTGTAACCCTGTTAATAAGTGTTAATGCATAATACAATCGTTAACCTTGTGAAGCTCAAACCCCTCCCTTTAAGGCCACAAAGCATTACACCTTGATTTACAATAGAGACTTTCCATTTTTCATAGTGTACTTAGCATAACACAACTTGTTAGACCCTATGAAGCTTGGTGTGGCACCCTATCAGAGTTGTCAAAAGGATAACTTTAGTATGGTAAGTATAGTGAGATCCTGTAGACCTGGCATGACTTTCTCACTAAGCCACTTTCTTGGGGGCTTACCTAGTGGATGACTTGTGGTTCCATTAGCTTGTGTGAGCTGTGCATTTTTTGCATAGTGGACATCAATTTTTGCTTATATATGTGTTGGAAAAATAGCCTAGATGTGTTTCATATCATGTTGGACAGTCAAAGCTTGATCTACCTCCCATTCTCTTCTAGGCTTTGATGTTGTATGATAGAGTATCTTTGTCATTTTTGTATACATATATGTCTTTAATTTCTACTTTATTGTGAGTTTGACGTAGGGTCATACTTTCACTAAAGTGGGGGCTAAATGTAGTGTAGGAAAAAGTATCCTTTTTTCACACTTAACTTGGGAATAATTAATAATAAAGTGAACTAAATGATGCCTTAATTTAGTGTTGTAATATGTATTTTACATATTCATATTGAGTTTAGGGCCTTAATAATTAAAATGGACTTAATTGTACCTTAATGTGGTATTGTAAAGTGTATTCATTTACATTTTCACACCCATTTATGGATTTATTAATTAATTAATTTTAATTTTCATTAATTAGCCCCTTTAATTCAAATCCAAGCCTAATTAATTCAAATCCAAGCCTAATTAATTGTAATTTACGAAGAGGAAAACCTGACATTCATTTATTCCATAACATATCATTTATCATTGGAGAATGTGTGTCCTAGGTAAGTGACCTAGGACCCATTCACCTAAGGGAAAATTGGTCCTCACTTAGATCTAGGACCTAAATTTTCATTATATTTTTGGTGGTATTTTAATAATTTCAAATGTATATTCACATGTTGGCTTGTGTTATTTGAATTTCAAGAAATTAATGTTACATACCTATAAATAAGAGGTCATTTCACTATGTTTAACCTAGCAAGTTTTATCTATATTTTCAAGTGTTCAATTGCAAGATCTAAAGTGAGATTTCAAGAGCACTTCAAGGAATTCAAGGGAAGATTTATTGAAGAATTATTGCAACAATCAAGATCCTATTATCATGTCAAAGTATCCTTGCATCATGCATGCTATTTGAGCTAATATGTTGATCTAGTGTTCAAGATCCATTCAAGCATTCAAGGCATTATTTCAAATCAAGTCTCAAGATCAAGATCCACATCCATTGAAGCCATTTCATGCAAGTTGTAGATTTGCATTCCAAGGTTCAAATAAGGATTTGGTGAGTTGTGACATAGGCTTGTTCATTCATCATTCCTTTATGTTTCATTGTTTTATTATAAGGTTTAATAACCAAAATGAGGTTTGACCAAGGCAAACTCCCATTCACCAAAAACACAACATTTTTCCCTCTTGGTGTGTGTTTGCATATTTTGGTGGAAGATCTCTTGAAGAGAAAAATTGCAAAGTTGTAAAATTTGCATTTGTTGTCATCATTGTTTCAATTTCACAGAAACTCACCTACATGATTTATTTCTAGCTACCCAATCGTGAAAATTGGGGATCTGGGAGTGCAGACATATGAGAAGACAATCCAAAAACCATTTTTACAGAGCCCTAGACAAGAACCATGCACCATAGGGTGAATGAGTCCTTAGATAGCTTTGAAAAAACACTTTTGGTGATTGGTACACATTATTTTCCCTTTCTTAGATCTGTATTTTGATTTTTGGTTCCATCAGAATTGAGATTAATCTTCCAAAGTGTTGTTTAATTAGGACCCAAGTCCTTCTAAAAAAAGGAAATCAGTAGATTCACACTTTGACTTGACTCACCTCAAGGTTGATAGTCCTTTCATTGTGTGGATCTCATTTCCTAATGAAATAAAGGAAGATATGTCCATAAAATCCCATTTTTCTTTTTTCCTATTTGGTGAACCTATTTTTTAATGTTTTAGATGATTATAGTAGGACATTTATTATTTTTCTCAAAATTGAATTTTAAGTCTTTAGTCAATTTAAAGAGTTTAAGGCTCTTGTTGAAAATCAGACTAGTAGAAAGATTAAGTGTTTGATGACTCTAATGGTGATGAGTTTTGTTTGATAGAATTCAACAAGTTCTATAAAGAGCACAAGATTGAGAGACATAAGACAAATCCATACACCCCACAAAAAAATAGAATTATAGAGAGGATGAACATGATGTTGATGGAGAGGGCTAGGAGTATGTTGAGTGGTGCTGGCCTTGAGAAAAAGTTCTAGTCTAAAGCTATAGCCACTACATGTTATTTAATCAATATATGTCCTACATCATCTCTAGTTGATAAGAAATCCATGGAGGCATGGTTTGGTAAAAATCATTTGATGATACATCTTAGAGTATTTGGTTGTGAAGCTTACACTCGTGTTTTGATTGAGAACAGGTCTAAGTTGGAGAGAAAGGTAGTTAAATATATCTTTATCAGCTATGGTGTTGGTGTGAAGGGGTACAATATTTGGGATCCAATGGCCTAGAAGGTTCTCTATAGTAGAAGTTATTTTTTGAGAGATAAAACTTTCCACTATTGAGTTGCAACCAAAGAAAGAGGAGAAACAAAAGGAGGTATTTCAAATTCCACCTACTCTAATGAAAGAACTATGTACTCCTATTGGACTTGATGATGCAAAGAATTTAAGAAGCTTTGAAAGCTTTGAAGAATAAGAAGAACCTCTACCTCAAAAATTTAGGAGGTCTACTAGAGATAGGTGACAACCTAATAGGTTTGGATATTCACTTGAAAGGTTTAGTTATTCATTGTTGGATCCCAGTTGCATTTTTTCTTTGATTGCTAACACTGATGAGCCTAGGACTATTAGAGAGGCTATGAGTATGAGTGATGTAGATTCCTGGATGAAATCCATGGATGAAGAAATGGTTTCTTTAAAGAAAAATGATACTTGGGATCTGGTACCCTTGCATAATGGACATAAACCTGTTGGTTGTAAATGGGTGTTCAAGAAGAAATGTGGTCTAGCTGAAAGTATTGAGAAGCATAAGGAATTTTTAGTTTCTAATGGGTATTATCAGGGGGAGGGAATTGACTATGGTGAGATATTCTCTCTTGTTGCAAAGTTGGCATCTATACAATTCTTGTTATCACTTGCAACAACATATGAACTAGAAGTGGAATAGATGGATGTGAAGAAAATATTCCTTCATAATGAGTTCAAGGAAGAGATTTATATGTCACAACCATATCATTTCATGGTTAAAGGTGGCATTGGAACTTCATGAGTATTCAAGGATATGTGGATTTAGATTGGGTAGGTGACATTAAAAATAAAAGATCCACCAATGGCTATGTGTTCAAGATGTTTGGTGGTGCTATTAGTTGGATGAGTAAGCAAAAATATGTAGTCACTTTATCCACTACAAAAGAAAAGTGCATGGTAGCTACTCATGATTAAAAGGGAGTCATTTGGATTAAGATATTGTGTTCTGATATTAGTTTTGATGCAAGAAATATTACTATCCATTGTGACAGTCAAAGTGCCATTTTCTTATGAAAGAATCCTACTTTCCATTCCAAAACAAAACACATTGATGTTCAATTTCATTTTTTTCGTGATATGGTGGAAGATGGAAAGGTGTAGTTGGATAAGGTTGATACTTTCGTCAATGTTGTAGATGCATTGATGATCCAAGAGGATCTAGAAGACCTAAAAAATTCACAGTCTCAGAATCTAGCAGAACCATCGCCACGTTGAAGTGCTTAGAAAATTGGACCCAATGCAACTTGAACAAGTAAAATAAGAGCTCGTAAGCCAAAGTTATGGTTAGTCAAAGTTGGGGTCAAACCAGGTACAAAGGCCAATCAGAAAGGGAAAAAAATTATCATTCCAAAAATGGTCAAAGGTGGTATCACATTGAAGAGCTCATCACCACGGTTCCAACACCGCTCATTTCGTAAAAAAAAAAGCTCGTATGATGAAGATATGGCCAATCAAAGTTGAAGGTTGATTAGATGCTGACATGGCAATTGATTGGATGCTGATGTGGCAAGTGCAGGTGATGTGGTGAAAATTTGGATCCCCCTCACTAAATTCATGTACCACCACTACACCATGCTTTATTTTTGAGAAATAAAGTGGTGGAGGTTTATTTTATTTCACAAAATCCATTTTATGGGATTCCAAGCGGATTTTGTGGGATTTAATGGAAACAGATTAAAACCAAATCTCCTAAAAACTAAAAAAAATGAACCCTTTAAAACAATAATGAATAAGCCCAAATATCCTAAGTTTAAAGAATTCAACCCCCAAATAAAAGTAGAAAATCCAAAATTAAAATACTAACCCCTATAAATAAGGGCCTAATCCTTTAGAATATTAAAGCTTGTTTACATAATATAATTAAAGGGCTTAGATAATATTTTAAATGATTTATTAAGAGATATTTAAGGTACTTTTAAATCCTTCAAAGGGAAATGAAACTATTTGTAATGGCTCAAAGACATAAGAGCCATTATTTGAATAGAAAATTGCTAAATATTTGTAAGGGATTATTTAAAAGAATTATCTTGTAAAGCCCAAAATTAAACAGGAAAATATGTAAAAGGGAACATGGATGATTTTGTAAATCTTATGGTTTTTAACCATAATAGGAAAAAATTTATGTATAAAAGAGGGTGTTTTTGGATTTTGGGGGACAAGCAATTTTCTTTTGGGAAAGGCAATTTTCATGGTGGAGAAATTAGGCATATTGGGAAGGAATTTTGAAGGTGTTGGTAGGAGATTGTGAGAGACTTTGTAATGTAGATTTTGAAGCTTGGATGATGTTAAAAAAAGCATGTTAAGGATGGGTGTCATTAATAAAGCGGTCTAACATTGAGAAGTGGACCTAGAGATGTAGCTCATATTGAGTGAACTCCGTTATCAAGCTCGTGATCTCTCTCCTTTTTTGTCTTATAATTCTCTTTCATTCCTTTCAGTATTTTTTTCCTTTTGAGTTCTAATTATGAAATTTATGTAATTAGTGAAAGTCATTAAGTTGTGCAAATAATTAAGTGAACTCAATTTCTGTAATTTCAAAAGTTAAAGATACATAACCACACAATTCTATTTGCGATCAGGATAAAATCTATAATTAGGAGTAAAGTGAAAATTATTTGTAACCCTTTAATTACAGATCAAGTTTGGTATTAGAGTAGTTTAACATGAAAATTGCAAGTGGTGGATGTTAACCAAGTTGAAATTAAAGCGAGGAGAAGGTGTAGTTGAAGAGTTCAAATTGGAGATCGGATCGAGGAAAGTTACTCGAAGACAAGCCATGGAGCAACTGAAAAAAGGAAAACCTTCTAGTCCTGAAATCTTTGAGAATGAAGAACTGTTTCGCAAAGCATTCTTGGATATGAAGATGATGGTGGAAGAATTATACAAAGACCATCAAAAGAAAAAGGAGAGGAAAACCAGAAAGGAGGAAGGTGAATCCTCTTTGAAAGATGACAAAGGAAAAGGAGTACGAGGTAGTAGTGACCCTCCTAAACGTCCATCCCTGTCTTCTTCTTCATCATCTTCTTCTTCTTCCTCTTCATCTTCTTTTTCTACTTCTTCCCCCAAGAAGAAAAAACCTGTATAGTTTGAATCAAATTTACCTTTGTTAAAACTTGATGTCAAATTTGATTTTCCAACCTATAATGGAGAACTAGATGCAGAGAAACTTGAAAATTGGATAAAACAAGTTGAAGTTTATTGCAGGGTACAAAATTTCATTGATGATGCTTCAAAGATACAATTAGCCACTCTTCGCTTGGGAGACACAACTCTAATTTGGTGGGAGAGAAAATTTGAAGAAGATTTCAGCTGATATGGTAAAATCATTTCTTCTTGGTTTAAGTTTACAACTGCACTTAAAAAATAGTTTTATCCATTAGGTCACATGCAAAAAGTAGTAATGAATTGGAAATCATTAAAGTAAGAGAAAGGACAAAGTGTATAGGAAAATACATAGGAGTTTAAGAAAAGAGCTTTAATTTTGGGTATTCCATTATACACACAAGAAACTTTGTTAAAGTATATAGGTGGATTACATTAACATTTGAGGCATACAATACTTATGTTCAATCCAACTAGCCTTGAAAAAGTCAGTGTGCAAGCCATTCATCTTGAAACAAGCACGAAGAATAGTTTCTTAATGGAATCCGGTAAGCATAAAGAAAGCGAGAAAGGGAAGAAGGAAATGCAATAGACAACTTCTATGAAGAAAGAGGAAAAGCCTTATTGCTCACACTGCAAAAAGAAAGGGCATGGAGATGCTATTGGATATTGCTAATATGTGGTTGTCATTTATGTCAACACTATTATAATTAATGTCTTTAAGGTTGTATATGTCGAGGATATTGAGAAAATTGTAATAAAAAAAGTTGCAGGTTGTCAGTGATGCAGTGAAGTTCAGTATAGCCATCATGTCGTTGGCTAGCTCAATATATTTATGATAAGAGGTTTGGATCAAAGGGTTTTTTGTAAAGTACATCTAGTTTATCCACATGAAGTTTTAGAGATCCGCATGAAGATTTGATCGAGTTATGAGTATCTGTGTTATGATAATTGTTCTATTGCTTCAATTGGTGTTCTTGAAAGAAGATAATGTGATTCTAGTAATTTGAATTATTGTAGATGCTTCTGTAGTGATTCATGATGCTCGTGGATGTTTCTAGATCGTGCTCTATCTGTGTTGTATGTCCGCATTGATCATTGTGCTCATGATTGGTGATTTTCTTCTTTGAGTTTATGTTTTCCATGATCATGGCTAACAGGGTGATGGTAGAGTGTTGTGGATCTTTGAGGCATAATTTTTGGAGGTGTTTCATGTTTGAGGATGTTGTTTTGGGTCCTCACTATGTTTTGGCTAACATTGGTTGGTGCGCATTGATAATTGTTTATTGATTTGGTCTGACAGTTTGTACTCATTTTATATTTTGTTGAAGCTAACATGTAGATGATGTTATCCTTAGTTGTGGATATATATGAGCAATTGTTTATACCATTTGATGGCATGGTGTGAGTGGTGTACGAAGTGTGTGAGTGTTGTGTGCGAATAATGTTATAATCATTCAAAGGTAGAAGTAAAGTGTGAAGAAGAGTGAGCAGATGTTTATGTGCCTAACCAGAACTATAATCAGGCATTAGAAGATGCTATTTTCTTAGTTCAAAATCTTTCGGATGTAATCCAAATGTTTTTGTAAGACAGTGAGTCTTCCTTTGGGTAGTAAGCCTTTTTGTATTTGAGTGGTGAGCTCTAGGCAGTGTGCCTGAACACATGTGCATTCCCCATTTATAATTCCTTTATACTTTTAACAAAGTATAATCTTGTGGACTAACCTCCACCATGGTTTTTCCCCTAATAGGGTTTCCACGTTAAAATCTTGGTGTTATGTGTGTTTATGATGTGGTGATGGTTTATAATTTCATGTTTATTTATCAAATTTTAGAATAAGTTTAATAAGTTTAATTTTTGTGACAACTAATTCACCCCCCCTCTCAGTTGTCTGCCCTTGTGTTTCCAACAATTGGTATCAGAGCAGGTTCCTCGGAATAAGTTTGATAGCTTGAGGTAATCCAGGATGGTGACATATAAGAAGGATAGTCTGAGATTTGATGGAACTAATTATTCTCTGTGGAAGAATCAAATGGAGTGTCATTTGAGATGCATTGGTGAACCTTACTGGAAAAGTTACAAAGAATAGGTATATCATTCCACATAATGGTCCTTCTACTATAGATGAGATTAAGGAAGCCGAATACAATATCAAGGCTAAGGTAGCATTGTTGAGTGCTTTGACTGATTCTGAAATGACAAATGTAATGGAGCTGAAGACTGCTTATGAGATCTGGAAAAAGTTGGAAACCTTGTATGAAGGTGATTCCCATGTGAAGATTGCTAAGTTGCAAAGCCTGAAAGGGAAATATGAAATGTTGAGAATGGGTGAAGATGTAAACATCACTTCTTTTATGCAGAGAGTGAATGGACTTGTGTGTAGTATCATATGTGCTGGTGGAACATTCAAAGAATTAGAGATTGTTGCTAAAGTGCTCAGATCCTTTCCCACTACATACAAATCCAAAGCTACTGCTATTGAGGAGATCCAAACTGTGACAAATGTAACCAGAGATAGGTTGATTGGTAAGCTTACAACTTTTGAGTTAAGTGAGTTTGGTGATTATCTTCCTAAGACATAATCTACATTCAAAGCTACTATCTCTAGAAAAGATAAGCAGTGATATGATCTAGGTGAAAGTTCTTCTAGAAAGGTGTTCGAGTATGAGGAGGAAATGAGAGAGATTGAAGAAGAGAGAAAACTAGATGAACTTGAAGCACTTATTGTCAAGAGGGAAGCCAAAGGAGAAGATAAGTATAAAGGGAAATTTTCTATTAAATGTTTTTCTTGCAATAAGATAGGTCATTTTGCCTCAAGGTGTCTAGAAAGAGTTCTTAAGCCAAGATCTAACAAGCCTAGATTCTAAAGAAAGTGTTATTATGCTGCTGATGAAGGTGTGACAGATGATGAATCTAATAAAGGGAATGTATGTGAGGACGAATGGGTATTTATTGCTATCAAGGAAAATGATCCTGTACCTACTGAATCTGCTAAGTGCACAAATGTGGAGAAAGCCCTAATTTCCTGAGTTGAAGAAAAAGATGAATGGGTGATTGACAGTGGATGCTCTCATCACATGACAGGTGATAAAAGTAAATTTGCAAGCTTGGAAAAGTATGATGGTGGTGTTGTAAGATTTGGTGATGACAAAGCTGGTGTAATCCATGGTAGAGGATCCATTTGTCTTGATGGTAAGCATAATACTGATGATGTTCTATATGTGGAAGGTTTGAAGCATAATATATTAAGTGTTGGAAAGATGGTTGACAAGGGATACAATCTTCAATTCAAGGATGGAAAGTGTAGAATATTGGGGAGTTCCAGAAATGTGATTGCATCTGGTACAAAAACAAAAGGTAATATCTTTCACCTGAATGTTGCTGGTAAAATTTGTCTAATTGCTCAAGTTGATGAAAGCTGGTTGTGGCATAGGAGAATGTGTCATGTAAACTTTGATAATATTATCAAGATAAGTTCTACTCAGGCTGTGAGAGATCTTCCTAAGTTGATAAAACCTACTAATACTATACACAAGGAATGTCAGTTAGGGAAGCAAACTAGAGTCTCATTTCGGGGTAAACAACATTGTTCAAATGAAGTGTTGGAGCTTGTGCATATTGACTTGTGTGGTCCTTCTAGAGTTAGAAGTTTACAAGGATACAATTATTTCATGTTCTTATTGATGATTATTCTAGAATGATGCGGGTTACTTTCTTAAGGGAAAAATCTGAAGCTCTAGAGAAATTCAAGATTTTCAAGGCTATGGTTGAGACAAAGACAGGTCTAAAGATTAAATATCTGAGATTAGATAGAGGTGGTGAATTCACTTTCGGTGAGTTTAATTCTTTTTTTTGAAGAGCATGGAATAAAGAGACAATTATCTACCCCATGGACCCCTCAACAAAATGGAGTTGTGGAAAGGAAGAACAAGACAATTCAAGAAGCTGCTAGGACTATGATGCTGGAAGGAAATGTTCTGCATATCTACTAGAGAGAAGTTATGAGTACTGCCATTTACACTCTCAACCAGGTACAAATCAAAGGTGATACCGGTAAGAATCCTTATGAGCTATGGTATGGTCATAAGCCTACTATTAGATACTTTAAAATTTTTGGGAGTAAATTCTATATCAAAAGAGATGAAGATATAGGAAAGTTTGATGCTAGAAGTGATGAAGGAATATTTCTTAGTTATTCTACTAAAAGTAAAGCCTACTAGTGCTACAATAAGAGATTGAGGAAAGTAATTGAGAGTGCTAATGTCAAGGTTTATGAAGACATAGTTAGACCATCTAGAACCTATGGATATGATTCAGACGATTAGAATGATAGTTCAGATAAAGGAAATAAAGTTCAAACTAAAAATCAAGTTCAGATCATTCTAGTGAATCAAGAAAATCAAGAGGAAGGAACTAGTGATAGTGCATAAGTAAGATCACAAGAGCCTAAAGTTCAAGAACATCCTAAGACTCCAAGGTATGTAATACTAAAGCATTCAGAAGATCAGATTATTGGTGATAAGAACAAAGGTGTTCAAACTAGGAGAAGAATTGCAGAAGAATATTGTTTGATCTCAAAGACTGAGCCTAATAGTGTCAATGAAGCATGCAAAGTTGAACATTGGGTGGAAGCAATGAAATAAGAACTACTGCAAATTGAGAAGAATGATACATGGATTCTTGTTCCTAGACCTAAGGACAAAAATGTAATTGGAACTAAATGGGTCTTTCAAAACAAACTGAATGAGCAAGGTGAAGTTGTTAGAAACAAAGCAAGACTGGTGTGTAAAGGATATTATCAGATGGAAGGAATTGACTTTGAAGAAACTTTTTCTCTTGTTGCTAGGATTGAAGCTGTGAGACTATTTATTGCTTATGTTGCTTACAAAAACTTCAAGGTTTATTAGATGGATGTCAAGTCAACATTTGTAAATGGCGAACTAGAAGAAGAAGTGTATATTGAGCAACCTGATGGATTTCAATTGATTGCTCAGGGAGATATGGTTTTTCGGTTGAAGAAAGCATTGTATGGACTCAAGCAAGCCCCAAGAGCATGGTATGCCAGTTTGGACAAGTATTTGTTGAAGCTTGGATTTAATAAAGGTACTGCTGACAGTAATTTGTATTTCAAGATTGATCATGATAAAGATTTGATTGTTGAAGTCTTTGTTGATGATATCATTTTTGGAGGAGATGATAGTTTGTGCATGAAGTTTGCTGATGAGATGTAGAGTGAGTTTGAGATGTCTATGATTGGAGAAAAGAAATTCTTTTTGGGATTGAAAATTACTTAGCTAGATAGAGGGATCTTTATATCTCAGTCCAAGTATGCGAAAGAATTGCTAAAGAAGTATGGTATGGAAGATTCAAAACCAGTTGGTACACCTATGGTGACTGGATGTAACTTGACACAAGATGATGATTCTCCTAAAACAAATCAAACTAGATACAGATCCATGATTGGTGGATTTATTTATTTGACTCAAACTAGACCTGATATCATGAATGTCGTATGCATTGTTGCAAGATTTCAAGCTGATCCTAAGGAATCTCATGTGATAGTTGTAAAGAGGATTTTCAACTACTTGAAGGAGACAGTTGATTTTAGCCTATGGTATCCTAAGGAAGATGAACTTACCTTGAGTGCTTTTACTGATGTAGATTGGGCAGGAGATGTGAATGATAGAAAGAGTACTAGTGGTGGTGCATTTTTCTTGCGAAAGAAGCCGAGGGTTAAGTAAGAAGAAGAATTTCATTTCTTTATCTACTATAGAGGCATAATACATTGTTGTTTCTAACAATTGTACTCAAGTTTTTTGGATGAAGTAGATGTTGAAAGATATCAGAGTTGTGTATGATGAACCTATTGCTATATTCTATGATAATTCAAGTGAAATTAACATTTCTAAGAATCTGGTGTTGCATTCAAAAACCAAGCATATATCTATCAAGTTTCACTTTTTGAGAGAGAAGGTGAGTGAAAAGGAAGTGATATTGGAGTATGTACCCACTAAGGAACAAATTATAGATATCTTTACCAAGCCCATGCCTAAGGATAGTTTTGGGTATCTCTGAGGGAAGCTAGGGGTGATTACCCCTCGCAATCAAAATTAAGATGCATTGACTTGCATCAGTCCATGCATTTCATAGTCATATCTAATGATCTAGATTGATGTTGTGGTGGTTGCTACTCAGGGGGAGTAGTCATATGTTCATAAATGTGGTCTAGAGCTTGTGTGAAGAAAGATAATGTGTATCTTTTTCATTGATTTCAAAGGGGGAGAAGAGTCATGTGAAAAACTGTGAAAAGGTTAAGGAGAAAAGAGTCAAAATATAAGGGGGAGAAAGTGCTAAGAGAGAGTTGCATTGATGGTGTTTTTCACATCATGTGTTGCCATAAATTCCAAAGGGGGAGATTTTTGGATATTGCTAATATGTGGTTTTCATTGATGTCAACACTATTGGCATTAATGTCTTTAAGGCTGTATATGTCAAGGACATTGAGAAAATTGTAATAAAAAAAGTTGTAGGTTGTCAGTGATGTAGTGAAGCTCAGTATATTGATGATAAGAGGTTTTGGATCAAAGGGTTTGATTTAAAGTACATATAGTTTATCCACATGAAGTTTTAGAGATCGACATGAAGATTTGATTGAGTTATGAGTATTTGTGTTCTGACAGTTGTTGGTGCAACCACGGTAGGAGGGTCCTCAAAGAGAACAATCCAAACCATGCAACAAGAGTTACACAATAGAAGCAACATAAAATATGGAGGAAAACATAGATTCAAACATTCTTATTATTAGAAATTTCAATTACAATCAACTAACAACATCCGGGCTTATAGATTCGACTCACAGGCCTGATACAATATGCTCAAACACAATATTCTTATATGCTCCTTAACACGAGTGAAAATATTTCAAATCAAATCCAAATTAATTTACCTAATCAAATTTTCCCATCCTAATGATCTATTACAAGCTTTATATCATATCCACAAATCTAGAATCTTTTGCATTGGCCAAAGATCATCACAATCTCTGATGAAGGAAAATGTAACGTGCACATGAAACAGGTCAGCCTCAAATTGTATTTCTCCTCAACATGTGCATAGGCTGAAGTGTGGACCTATAATTAAGGTCAGGGAAAATCCATGGAACAATTTGAATCACACCGTCAAGATCCACAAGTTACAAGAAAGATCCACAAGTGATCAAACTAGCCGTTAGGCTTGAAAATTATTTCGGTGTTGGTTCAAGAACTGCCACTTAATCTGGAAGCAATAACTTGCCAAAAAAAGATCCAATCGTGCTCAAATATTAGAATAAGGAAAATGAACATGTCCACGATGTACACATAGATCCACAGGGTCTAGTGAGAAAATATGATGAATCCACCAATTTGAATTGAACAAGAACTGAACAAGAACAAAAACTGAAAGAAAATCTTTTTGGTTGATGCAAGATTGCCAAGAACCAAGGATGCTCTTGCATCATACATCTAGGGTTATTTTAAAAGTGAGTCCCCCACTTTGCTGGGGCTAAAGGAAAACCAATACAGTCTACCTCAGCCTGAGAAATCGAAGCAAAATCCTCCACTGGTCTGCCTTTCCATTTCACAAGATATTCTTTGTATTGTCTTCCACGAGTTTTCCTCCCATCTCTAATATCCAAAATCTCTTCTATCTTGTCTAATTGTTGTTTAGGAAACTGATTCTCCAATTTTTCATTACTATCTTCATTAAATTCTACTTCACGGTACTGATGTAGATCAACAACATTGAATATAGGTGATATACCCACGCCATCCAGTAACTCTACTTCATATGCATTTCCTGAATCAAATTTCTTCAAAATATTATAGGATCCAAATTTCCTCATCTTGAGCTTATTGTATGTGCCAACTAGAAATATTTCCTTCCTCAAATACACCATCACTTCATCTCCAACCTCAAACTCCTTATGTCTCCTTTTTTCATCTGCTTGTTCCTTATACTTTCGGTTCATATATTCTAATTGTTGCTTTAGTTGAGTATGCACTTTATTCATATGTTCTACAAATTCCTCTACTTCTACACTCCTTTTATCTTCCTTACTAATGTCTCACAATTCTGATATTCCTCTAGGATGAAGTCCAGTAACAATCTCAAAAGGTGTCTTTCCAACACTCCTGTTCACTAAATTATTGTAAGCAAACTCTACTTGTGCAAGGATTAAATCCAAACTTCTGGTCTTCTCTCCAACCGAACATCTCAACAAATTTCCCAAACTACTATTTACTACCTCTATCTTTCCACCAGTCTATGGGTGAAAAGTAGAGCTGAACTTCAAATCCATCTTTAGCTTCTTCCAAAGTGTCCTCCAAAAATAACCAACAAACTTGGTATCTTTGTCTGAAACAATACTCCTAGGTAATCCATGCAATCTTACCACTTCCTTGAAAAAAAGTCTGCTACATGTACTACATTTGTTGTCTTCTTACAAGGTATGAAATGTGCCATTTTAGAAAATATATCCACCACCACAAATATAGAATCATTACCTCTCCGTGTCTTTGGCAAGCCAAGTATCAAATCCATGCTGATATCTTCCCAAGGTCTCTTCGAAACTGTTAAGGGCTTATACAATCCAACATTATGACTACTCCCTTTTTCAACTTGAAAAACTCTACAACTCTGCACAAATTTCCTGCCATCCTTATGAATATATGGCCAAAAGTAATTCTCACTTACTAGTGCTATTGTCTTGTCAATTCCAAATTGTCTTGCCAATCCTCTGCTATTTTTTTCTTTCACCAAGCTATCCCTCATCGAACTCCAGGTTACACAAAACTAATTTCCTCTAAACAACATATCCTCCTGAATGAAATAATCCAACCATTGACTCCTATCCCCCAGGACTGGTTCTTTACAAGCTCTCCAAGGTTTTTCAAAATCCGGGTCTTCCTCATACAAGTTTTTTAATTCATCAAAGCCTAATACCTCCACTCTCCTCTCTACCAGTAAATTCCTTCTCCTACTCAAAGCATCAACAACTATTTGACTTTCCACTCCTATGCTTCAAAACAAAAGTACAACTCTGCAAGAATTCTACCCATCTCATGTGTCTCTGATTCAACTTACATTGACTATTCAAATACTGCAACACTTGATAATCTATATACAACACAAACTCCTTAGGAAACAAGTAATGTCTCCACTTCTTCAAAGCTTGAACTATGGCATAAAACTCCTGGTCATACACTGAATACCTTCTCCTAGCATCATTCAATTTCTCACTGAAATAAGCTACCGGTCTTCCTTCTTGACTTAATATTGCTCCAATTGCCTTTCCACTTGCATCACAGTCTACCTGAAATACCTTACTAAAGTTTGGTAAAGCCAACAAAGGCTGATCAGTTACCTTCTATTTCAACAACTCAAAACTCTGGTTCGCTCCAGATGTCCACCTAAAATATTTCTTATCCCCTCTCATTGTTTCTATCATAGGACTACAAATAGAAGTGAAATTTCTAATGAACTTATGGTAGAAACTAGCCAATCCATGAAATGATCTTGCCTCTCCAATGCTTTCCGGTGTAGGCCATTCAAAAATTTCTCTTACTTTCTCATGATCCATCTTCAATCCATCCACAAACATCACAAATCCCAAATATACCAATTCGTCCTTCATGAAACTACACTTCTTAATGTTTATCAAAACTGTTCTTCTCTCAACCTCTACAAAACTTGTCTTATATGCAACAAATTTTCTTCTCTAGTCTTACTAAAAATTAAGATGTCATCCAAATAGACAATCACAAACTTACCAAATAATTTCTTTAATACCTAATTCATCAGCCTCATGAAAGTACTTAGTGCATTTGTTAGTCCAAAAGGCATCACCAACCACTCATAGAGTCCTTCATTTGTCTTGAATGTTGTCTTCCACTCATCCCCTTCTTTGATTTTTATTTGATGATATCCACTCTTCAAATATTTGTAAAGTATTGAGCTCCACTCAAAAAATTCATAATGTCATCCATCTGGTGTAAAGGAAATCTATACTTCATTATGATTTTGTTTATGGCTCTATAATCTACACACATCCTCCATTCTCCATCCTTCTTAGGTGCTAACACAACATGTACTGCACAAGGACTTAAGCTTTCTTTGATCAAACCCTTCCTCAACAATTCTTGCACTTTTCTATTCAAATCTTCATTCTCTACAAGTGTCATCTAGTGTGCTACTTTATTAGGCAAACTAGCTCTGAGAATTAGATCCATACAATGACTAATCCTCCTCACAGGTGGAAATCCATTAGGTACATTATCTAAAATGATCTCTTCATACTCTTCTATCAACTCCTTTATCTCCTTCAGTTGTTCTTCTACATGCTTCAATTCTTTATCCTTCTTAGGAACCAAGGCATAACACATGTTCTCATGTCTCACTCCATCCATAAATCTTCTTCCATCAACTAAACAAATTCTAGCACTCATACAAATCTCAACTTTAGGAACATCCTCCAATGGAAAAAAATTCTACTTCATCCCATTAGCAACAATGGTATAGGTGTTCTTCTTTCCATCATGAATAGCTTGTCTATCATACTGCCAAGGCCTTCCCAACAAAACATGGCATACATCCATAGGCATGATATCACACAAAACTTCATCATGATAATTTCCTATCTTCAATTTCACCATTTATTGTTCACTTACTAGTATCATATGCTTATCTTGAATCCATGCTATCTGATAGGGCTTTGGGTATTTCAATCTTTCCAACTTCAATTTGGTCACCATTTCTTCAGAAACCAGGTTCTCAGAGCTTCCACTGTCAACAATCACTTTGGAACATTTACCAGCTACCTTGCATTTGGTCTAGAACAAATTCTTTCTCTACAACAGTTCCTGCTCCATCTCAGTTTGACACAATACTCTTCTATTCACCAACACTTCTCCCTCTTCCGGTTTATTAGATGATCCAACATAATCTTCCTCAACAAAGGTTGTTCTTCTATTGTTCTCTATCTTTCTACTTGTCTCTCCTTGATTACATTCAAATTCTCTATGTCCTTTTCCACCACACTTAAAGCAAGTTCCCTTGAATACTCTTTTCTCTTGTCCTCTATCATCTTTTCTATAACCCTCATTCTGGTAACCACCATATCCTCCTCTTCGGTAAGAATTTCCATCACCTCTATGGTACGAATTATCATTCTTACTGAATTACTTATCTTTATTCTGGTTTGTGAAAGGTTCTCTTCCTCCTCCAGTAAAAGTTCTTCCTCTCTGAAATATTCCACCTCTTCCTCTCTATCTTTGCTCATGTCTTTTGTTCATATTCTCTTCTACTTTTAGGGCACATTGGTATGCTTCTTCCACACTCTGCAACTTGATCAAACCGATTTCATCCTATATAGATGACCTCAAGCCATTCACATATCTAGATACTTGTTCAATCTCATCCTTCGAATGTCTAGATCTGATATTCAACTTATAGAACTCCTTAGTATACTCTATCACACTTGACTCCTTCTGCTTCAAATTTTGCAACTTCTAGAACAAACTAATCTAATAATCTACATGCATAAACTTTGTCTTTAACTTATTCACCATTCGATCCCATGATCTTATCTTATCTTTTCCTCTTCTTCACCTATCTGTCTACAAATGTTCCCACCAAAGGGATACAAGTCCTTTCAACTTTGTACAAGAAAATTTTACTTTCTTATCTTTAGCGGTGCCTTCAAAACCAAAATACTTCATCTATGTTATCCAATCAAGCAATTCATCTGAATCCAACTTATCACTATAATCCAGTGGATTGAAATGTGGTTTGGTATTTACTCTGGTTAGGGCTCTTATGAACCTATCTTCTCCTTGATCAAGGCTAGGTTGATCTTCTCTTTCCATTTCTTCTTTACTTCTACCTCTTCATCACTCACATCATCAACTGGTCGACCTCTCCTCTAGGCCATTTCGACTACTAATATAGCAGCAATTCCTCTCAACATCTCCATCATAGTTGGGTCTGCATTTCCACGCGCTCCATTTCCTCTACCATTTCTTCTTCCTGCCATCTTTACACAAGTACTCTACAGCTGTAGGTCGGATCCTCAGTCCGCCACCCCACAAAAAAATTCAACAAGACTCTGCAGACTCTGATGATCTCTCACGGAATGAACCTCACTCTGATACCAATCTGGTGCAGCCACGGTAGGAGGGTCCTCAAAGAGAACAATCTGGACCATGCAACAAGAGTTACACAATAAAAGAAACAAAGAATATGGAGGAAAACACAGATTCAAACATTCTTATTATCAGAAATTTCAATTACAATTGGCTAGCAACATCTTGGCTTATAGATTCAGCTCACAGGCCTGATACAACATGCTCAAGCACAATGTTCCTAGATGCTCCTTAACATGAGCAAAAATATTACAAATCAAATCCAAATTAATCTACCTAATCAACTTCTTCCATCCTAATGATCTATTACACACTTTATATCATATCCGCAGATCTAGAATCTTCTGCGTCGGCCAAAGATTATCACAATCTCTGATGAAGGAAAATGTAACATGCACATGAAATAGGTCGGCCTAAAATTGAATTTCTCCTCAATAGACCATGCATAGGATGAAGTGTGGACCTATAATTAAGGTCAAGGACACTCCATGAAACAATTCAAATCACACCATCAAGATCTGCAAGTTATGGGAAAGATCCACAAGCGATCAAACTAGCTGTTAGGCTTGAAAATTATTCCAGTGCCAGTTCAAGAACTGCCACTTAATCCATAAGTGATAACTTTCCAAAAAAATATCCAGTCACGCTCAAATCTTAGAATAAGGAAAATGAACATATCCACGATGTACACAGGGTCTGGTGAGCAAATATGATGAATCCACCAACTTGAACTGAACAAGAACAAAAATTGAAAGAAAATATTTTTGGTTGATGCAAGATTGCCAAGAACCAAGGATGCTCCTACATCAGTTGTTCTGTTGCTTCAGTTGGTGTTCCTAAAATAAGATAATGTGATTCTAGTAATTTGAATTGTTGTCGATGCTTCTATAGTGATTCATGATGCTCGTGGATATTTATAGATCATGCTCTATCTATGTTGTACATCTGCATTGATTGTTGTGCTTGTAATTGGTGATTTTCTTCTTTGAGTTTATATTTTTCATGATCATGGCCGACAAGGTGATTGTAGTGTGTTGTGGATCTTCGAGGCATAATTTTTGGAGGTATTTCATGTTTGAGGATGTTGTTTTGGGTCGGTCCTCACTATGTTTTGGCTGACATTGGTTGGTGTGCATTAATAATTGTTTATTGATTTGGGCCAACAATTTGTACTCATTTTATATTTTGTTGAAGCTGACATGTAGATGATGTTATCCTTAGTTGCAGATATATATGAGAGACTTTTTATACCATTTGATGGCTTGGTGTGAGTAGTGTGTGAAGTGTGCAAGTGTTGTGTGTGAATAATGTTCTAATCATTTGAAGGCAAAAGTAAAGTATGAAGAAGAGTGAATAGATGTTTATGTGCTTAACCAAAACTATAATCAGGCATTAGTAGATGCTATTTTCTTAGTTCAAAATCTTCCGGATGTAATCCGAATGTTTTTGTAAGACAGTGAGTCTTCCTTTGGGTAGTAAGCCTTTTTGTATTTGAGTAGTGACCTCTAGGCAGTGTGCCTAAATGCATGTGCATTCCCCATTTATAATTCCTTTATACTTTTAACAGAGTATAATCTTGTGGACTAACCTCCATCATAGTTTTTCCCCTAACAAGGTTTCCATGTTAAAATCTTGGTGTTATGTGTGTTTCTGATGTGGTGATGGTTTATGCTTTCATGTTTATTTTTCAGATTTGAGAATAAGTTTAATAAGTTTAATTTTTGTGACAATTGATTCACCCCCCTCTCAGTTGTCTGCCCTTGCATTTCCAACAGATGCAAAGTGTTGGAAATTGCATCTTGATAAAAAACCAAGGTGGTTCAAAGATCGAAAGGGTAAGCAAAAGACCACAGCTATCATGCAAGATCTTGGATCAAATTATGATGATGAAACCAAGATGACAATTGTGGGTATAAAAGGTATTGTTCCTATTGCTAGTACTAGTTCCCATGCTTCTTCTATAAAGAATAATGAGATCCCAGTTGAAAGTAAAAGGAATGAATTGTTTCATATAAGGACTATTGTAAAATAGAGTAAAATTGATACACTTATAGATAGTGGATCACAAGTGAACTTAATCTCTGAACAAGTTGTTAAGCAATTGGGATTAAAAACAATACCTCATCCTAAACCATATCCATTAGGTTGGGTGCATGATAATGCTCGGTTACATGTGTCAAGGAAATGTAAATTCTGATTTGCAATCACATCCAAGTTTGTAGATGAGGTAGAGTTAGATGTAATTCCACTTGATATCTGTGGGATGGTTTTGGGAAGTCCTTACTTGTATGACAAAAGGCCATTTTCTACAAGGAACATAATATGTATCATTTATTTAAAGATGGAATTGAATTCATTGTGAAAGCTCATCGCATGAAGAATGATAAATCTATTGTAAACACAAAGAATTTGAAAATGGTTGTAAATGCAAGCAAGTCATTGACCCTCATGTCTATAATAGCTAGTGATATTAAGCATGGAAATGAAACAATTTATAACCCTAATAAGGTGTCACAAACAATATAGTGTGAGGATTAGTTGCAAGCACATTTAAGCCTTCAACCTAAGGTGGTAAAAGAGGGTTTGAATGATTCATTTTCTAATGATGTTCCTGTTCAGGAGATTCAACAAGTTGATACTTTTTCCTTCACATCAGTATATTCAATATTGTTGCTTTCCATTCTACTAGTTAGTTCTATGTGGATAGTGGATGCGACAATGAGTATTGATGGGTATTTAGTTGACTATATTAGCTATGCTATCTCATTCTTCATCTTGTTTGTGATGAGTCAGATGATCAAAATTCTAGCAGGGTGGATAGATGATACTAGGCAAGTGAGGTGACAATGCCCTCACTTAATCTTTGTATAAAAACTAACTTTTGGTGGTCCAAAAGCTTCTCAATTGGGAGGAATGATCCAGGAGGATCTAGAAGACCTAAAAAAATCACAATCTTAGAATCCAGTAGAACCATCACCATGTTGAAGTGCTCAAAAAACTAGACCCAATGCAACTTGAACAGGAAAAAAAGGAGCTACTATGCCAAAGTTATGGTCAATCAAAGTTGGGGTCAAACCGGGTACGAAGGCCAATCAGAAAGACAAAAATTTGATCATTCCAAAAATGGTCAAAGGTGGAATCACATCAAAGAGCTCATCGCCACAGTTCCAACGTCGCTCGTTTTGTCAAAAATGAAGCTCGTACGATGAAGATATGACCAATTAAAGTTGAAGGTTGACTGGATGCTGACGTGGCAGTTGACTAGATGCTGATGTGGCAAGTGTAGGTGATGTGGAAAAAGTGTGGATCCCCCTCACTAAATTCACTTACCACCACTAACCATGCTTTATTTTTAAGAAATAAAGTGGTGGAGGTTTATTTTATTTCACAAAATCTATTTTATGGGATTCCAAGCAGATTTTGTGGGATCCCAAGTGGATTTTGTGGGATTTAAAGGAAACATATTAAAACCAAATCTCTTAAAAACTAAAAAAATTAAAACCTTTAAAACAATAATGAATAAGCCCAAATATCCCAAGTTTAAAGAATTTAACCCCCAAATAAAAGTAGAAAATCCAAAATTAAAATACTAACCCCTATAAATAAGGGCCTAATCCTTTAGAATATTAAAGCCCATTTGCATAATATAATTAAAGGGATTAGATAATATTTTAAATGATTTATTAAGAGTTATTTAAGGGAATTCTAAATCCTTCAAAGGGAAATGAAATTATTTGTAATAGCTCAGAGACATAAGAGCCATTATTTGAATAGAAAATTGCTAAATATTTGTAAGGGATTATTTAAAAGAATTATCTTGTAAAGCCCAAAATTAAATGGGAAAATATGTAAAAGGGGATATGGGTGATTTTGTAAGTCTTATGGTTTTTAACCATAATGGGAAAAAATTTATGTATAAAAAGGAGGTATTTTTGGATTTTGGGGGACAAGCAATTTTCTTTTGGAAAAGGCAATTTTCATGGTGGAGACATATTGGAAAGGAATTTTGAAGGTGTTGGTAGGAGATTGTGAGAGACTTTGTAATGTAGATTTTGAAGCTTGGATGATGTAAGAAAAAATGTTAAATTTGGGCATCATTAATAAAACGATCCAACATTGAGAAGTGGACCCAAAGACGTAGCTCATATTGAGCAAACTCCGTTATCAAGCTCGTGATCTCTCTCCTTTTCTGTCTTATAATTCTCTTTCATTCCTTTCAGTACTTGATTCCTTTTGAGTTATAATTATGAAATTTACATAATTAGTGAAAGTCATTAAGTTGTAAAAAGAATTAAGTGAACTCAATTTCTATAATTTCAAAGGTTAAAGATACATAACCACACAATTTTGTTTGCGATCGGGATAAAATCTGTAATTAAGAGTAAAGTGAAAATTATTTGTAAGCCTTTAATTACAGATCAATTGACCAAGTCAATGAGATGACATTATGAAACTACACTTATAAGGAACTTCAAGCTATTACAACTATTCTTGGATGAGATGAGTTATCAAAATCTGACAATCATTTAATCGTGGCAAGAGCAATAAAAATTGAACAATTTTATCACAACCCTTTTTTGTAGTGAAGGTATTCACTAGTTCCCTCAGTAAATATGTTAGTCTAATAAAAAAATTAGATGTTTTCAAATGATCCTTTCTAGAGAATTAGATGGTCTATCCAAACAGTCTTTTTATTTGGTGGGTAACATTGATGAAGCTACCACAAAGGCTATGAACTTAAATTAAATTTAAAGAAACAAAATGAACCTTAATCTTTGTGTACTCACTCCCAATTGAGTTTTTTGGGATTCAAAAGTTCAAAAAACAATACTAACAAAAAATAGTGGTCAAATTGGTGTATTTCCCAACCATACTATAATTGTAACAACTTTGGATATAGGAGTCATGAAAATATGACTCAATGCTTGGAGTGGTCAACTATGGCTTTGATGGGCAGTTTTTCCAAGATAGACAATAACAAAATCACATTATTCATAAATAATACAAAAAGAGGTATTGATATTGATCTTCAAGAGGCTTAGGAAAGTTTTAGAATAGCTAAATATGATCATGCATGGGATGAAGGCAAGATACAAGCAATCAAGGCTGATGTAGTTCTCAAAAGAGATAGAAGACAACTAGATGTTGTTGATGCAATTTTGTTGAGATAAATAGATATTTATATATTAAATTGGAAGTAAATGGATAATGATCAAAAGTATTCTAAAGAGGAAAAAAATTATTTGATATTATGGATGAATGACTACATAGAGATCATTTTTTCTTTGTGGGTTGGTCTAGTCTATTGATTTTTTCTTGTGTTTATTTTGTGCTAGGTGGATGGTTCATGGGTACAAATTTTGAGACTTCATGGTATACTCATGGATTAGGTAACTCCTATTTGGAAGGTTGTAAGTTTTAACTACTATAGTTTCTATGCTTGCTAATAGTTTAACACATTCTTTTTTGCTATTATAGTGTCCTAAAGCACAAGGAGATTTTACTCATTGTTGTCAATTAGGTGTTCTATGGACTTTCATTGCTCTTCATGGTGCTTTTGGTCTAATAGGATTCATGTTAGAACAATTTGAACTTGCTCGATCTATACAATTATATGACCTTATAATGCAATTGCATTCTCTGCTCTGATTGTTGGTTTTGTTTTTGTATTCTTGATCTATCCTTTAGGCCAGTTTGGTTGGTTTTTTGTGCCTAGTTTTGGCATATCATCTATTTTTTGATTTATCCTCTTTTTTCAAGCTTCTCATAATTGGACCTTGAATGCATTTCATATGATGGGAGTTGCTAGAGTATTGGATGCTGCTCTTCTATATGATATTCATAGTGCTTCCATGGAAAATACTTTATTTGAAGATAGTGATGGTGCAAACACATTCCATGATATTAACCCAACTCAATCCAAAGAGACTTATTCTATGGTCACTACGAACCGTTTCTAGTCCCAAATTTTTGGGGTTGTTTTTTCCAATAAACGTTGGTTACATTTCTTCATGTTATTTGTTTTGGTGATCAGTTTATGGATGAGTGCCATTGTAGTTAAATCCTATTTTTGAATTGAATCTTCAAAGATTTTCAACAAGTGGGAGAATCTTAGGTAAAAGGTGTCTCAAATTTTGATTATTATTAGCATGTTTAATTATTTAATGTTGAAATTATATTTGATAATTATCCCATGTTTCTTTGTGAGTAACAACTTGTAGTTTCTATTTCCAAGGAGGAGCAAAGTTGGAAGTTACTATTTACAGGTGGAGTTGTGCATGAAGGAAATTTCTATTTCATGTTTAGTTTGCATGGAATCTAAAATTTGGAGGTGCAGTCATATTTTGGTAGGTGTAAATTTTTCATGTGAAAGTTTATTGACAATTGGAAGTTGCAATATTGCATGTGATGACATGTGGAAACTTATCATTAATCATGATTAGTGGTTTTGGAAATTTCCATGTTGCATCTTCAGCCTTTGGCATTCGATTTTAGAAATATCTAATTAATGCATTTTAAGCTCCAATATATTGAGCACTTGTATTTTGGAGTAGTGGATTGTTATTTTTTTGAAGTATTGTTATGCTATCGAAATTGTGTAATGACTCCTGCAAGAGCATATCTCTACAATTATATTGTAATTTATTTATTGTTGCTGAATAATATAATTGAGTCATGTTTTGGAGTGTGGTTTTTTTCTCCTGAAAGGGTTTTCCCCATGTAAATTATGTGTTATTTTTTTCATTGTTTTATCTATTTATGATATGTACGTGCATCTAAATCTATAACTATAAAGGTATTTAAGATTTTTTTGCAACTCTCTCCTACTTACATTGGTGTAGGAAGCATCTTCCGCACACTCATCTTCCTTTCAATATGGATCAATTAATCTATATAGATTTATTTACTTGAGGTTGTGTATACTATACTACAATGTTAGAGGTTGAATTTTGGTTAGAATGATTTTTACCTAGGGGAGGATTTGATTTTGTTTGAAATATGTTATAATTCATTGTCAACCAACCTATAGAACATGTTTTTTCAAGAAAAAACCTTAAAATTAGGGAATTCGTTCCTAGAATTGTATTTGGAACCAATATTAGTATTGAAATAATGGATGTTAGGCTGCTAATGTTTGCAAGGTAAGGAAATTGTATGTGATTTTAGTAATTCTTATGAATGCATTTGGCATCTTGATTGTAATAAACCAAATTCTATTTCAGGAAGATGGAAGCTACAAAGCAAGAATACATTTCTTGGGTATTCAATTGACAATCCTTGTTCTTCATTACAATAGTTGCTCTATTTATTAATTTTTTGAGTTAACATTATTTAATAATTTTTTTTTATAGACTTAATATCATAGGAGCTCACAAATGAATAAATTTTATCAGTAGGTGAAATGAACTTGATGTAAATAATTTTTTTATCCATATTGTGTTTTTACAATTTTTTACTCATGAAAAAAAGATAGGTTTACATCGATTATATTGTATCACATGCCTCTTTAAGCCCGGGGATGAAAGAACATGAATAAGTTCCCTAGATGGGGATAGTATAGAAACTCGAAGGCATCCCTCTAAGGTCTATATAAAACTAAAATTTGATGGAACTTCATGAACTAATCTCGGAAATGAAAGTGTAGGAGTAGTTTTTCATATCAAAGATGGTAGCTTTCAATTATTCAAATAGGGATAGTATTAAAACTTGGAGGCCTCCTTCTAACAACTATATAAAACTAAAATTTGATGGAGCTTCATGAGGTAATCTAGGAAATGTAGGTGCAAGAGTAGTTCTTCATGCAAAAGATGGTAGCTTTCTCACTAATGTATATTTATTTATAGGGTATAATTTAAAATAGTGGAGAAGATTGGGAATGAGTTATGACCAAGATGGTTTTAGCATTGAAAAAATGGGTGAATAATCTTAAAGGTTGAGGGTGATTTTAAAATTGTAATAAATTTCCTAAAGAAAGGAGTATGCCTTAATTGGAAGTTAGAAATACATTTGGAGAAAGGTTGATGGTTTTAGGATTGACAAAGGGGTGAAGAATCTTAAAGTTGAGGTGATTTATTAATTGTGATAAAATCCCTAAAGAAAGGAGTATTCACTAACTAGAAGTTAGGAAGATATTTGGGAGAGGTTCATTTGGTTAGTACATGTTCTAATAAAGTCTTTCATTGTCTTTGAAGTGCAAATATAGCAATAGAATATTTAGCTAATATAGGCAATGATCAATATCCATTATTAGAGAAATATAGAAGTTACAATATTCCATAAATTTTGTAGTTATCCCTTATTGGCTATATATAGTAGCCTTCTTTTTGCATGGGATACTATAAAGAACTATTAAGTTACAATTTTTTTAATAAATTCTTTAGTTTTCTATCTTGAGATCTTTATCCTAATCTAGAAGTATCAACAAGAGATAATAGTACAATGTATTTTGTATTAAGATATGGAATATTCGATGATCAAGAGATTCATTTGAGCCTTAATTGACTCTTAATTTCCTACCTAGTAAGTATTGGTGAATTGTGTTTTTGCAATGCTACATATGGCTATTGTTTTTTCATGCATTTAAGGTTGCAGATTCTAATTAAGGACTATAAAAACCTTGTAACTAAATGTAACACACAAAAACAACTCGCAAAAAAATAATATAAATTATATGAAGAATTAAAATTTTATCCATTAAAATTAGGATAACCATATCACCCAAGAGAATAGAGTGAATGGACAAAGCAACCATATTGATTGGATGGCCTTGTAGGAACTCTCTTTTGCACTCCAACATGATTGTATCTTGTCATTAAGCTTCGCGAGATTGATATAATCTAGGAATATTAGTCATTTGTTTCAAGAATTTTTTTTAAAGATGTCAATATCTTCCTTCTCCCAAACAATATAAGAATTATTTATAAATAGAAGATATAGAATTAATGTGTGTTGGTTGAAAACTATAGTATATCATTTTGGGTGGATGTGATAAGGATCAAAGGACCCAAAATTAAATGTTTTGGATTTTCATTCAAATTTTCAATTTGACACATCACCTTTGTGTAGCATGGAAGATTGCTAATAATATGAAGTACCATAAAATTTTATGTAATTCAAACCAAGAGTATCTAAATTCATGAAGGTTTTTCCATACAAGACCCCTCTTAGAATCCACAATAAAGTAGGTAATAGTTGGAATCGACAAAAAGTTTCAAATACTTGATGCATAGTTTAAATAAGTTATCATTATATAGTGAAAAATCTAGTATTGTTCTAGTTAATCTCCTACAAATGGAAAAAATGAATGCAATAATCATAATTTTGACATGTAGGATAATTTGTTGAAATAATTTTCCCAACCACAATCCAAGATATTCAAAATAACTGGTACATAGTTTAGTAAAGGTTACCTAAGCTTGCTATTAGAGACATGAAGATTTTGAGTTGACAAAGTATAAGTGTGATAAGTTGTGATATTGCAAACTTGATACACACAATCTAAAATATGTAGAAAAATAGAAAAATGATTATAAAACACACAACCATTAAAATATAATATTTTTTGTTGATGCAAGATTGATAAACCTTGGATGCTATTATATGTTTTTTTCTCATATGGTTATGGTGTTGTATTGTGGAGCCTAATCAAACTTGTGCTTAAATTTTCCCCACCTTTGTTAGTGCATTTTCCCCCAAATTATTTAATGGGGGAATGTAAGGGGGGATGCCAGTTTGTATATGAAAATATAGTTAAAATATACTTGAAATATGTATATTTATTGTTGCACGAAGTGAAAAAAAAATGACCATGAATTAGACATTCAACAAGGCACACGTGGATGTGAACAGGTGTGTGAAAAATTAATTTTGATTCTGCTATAAGTTATAGAGTGTGGAAAGAAGCTACAATTTATGGATTATTGACTGGGAAAAACATAGGTCGTTGCTTCAAGCACACATAGCACTATGCTAATAGAAACATGGCAGTGGAAACGTTAAAATCATTGCTGCAATTTGTAGTAGTTGCTGCAAGTATTTGTAATTCATTTTGTTGGGCATTAAATATTAAAAGACTCTTTTGTTGGTGGACGTAGCCAAATTTTGGGTGAACCACATTAAATTGGTGTTGTTCTTTCACCACTATTAATTTTTGTGTATTTAAATTGTTATGTTTAATTCTATAATCTGCATTTAACTAGTATAATTCTACCTACAATTCCTAATAAGTGGTATCAGAGTGGGTTGTGTTTGATTATCCTATGCAAGAAGGTCTCACGGTTGAGTGGGAGTCTCACAGTTGAGTGGGAGTAATGACAGATGAGGATAAATTGAAGGTAGATAACTTGTTCAATTGGAAAAATATCAATTATGGAAGATGCAGATAGAGGATTATCTCTATCTGAAGGATTTATGACAACCATTGCAAGGGAAAGAAAAGAAACTAACAAAAATGGACAATAAGGAATGAGATAGTTTGGATAGAAAGACACTTGACAATATTCAATTATGCCTGGCCTAATTGGTGGCATTTAATATTATAAAAGCGAAGACAACAAAAGAGTTGATGCAAAAATTAGCAAAATTATATGAAAATCCTTCAACTTCGAATAAGGTATTTCTTATGAAGCATTTATTTAATATGAAAATGGTAGAAGGTGGATTAGTTACTGATCATTTAAATGAGTTTAACATAGTAACCAGTCAATTGACTTCTGTAAATGTAAATTTTGATGAAGTTAGGATTCTCCTGATCTTATGTTATTTTCCTAAAATATGGAATAGCTTGGTAATGGAAGTTAGTAACTCTATTTTTGGTTCAAATACATTGGAATTTGATGATGTTGTTGGTGTGATTTTGAGCAAGGAAATTCATAGGAAAAGCTCAAGTGGAACATACACAACACCTGGTAGTGTTTTGAATACAAAAAGTAAGGGAAAATCAAAGGAGAGAGGGAAAGGTTCTAGAGGTCATGGGAAGTCATGAGGAAATTTAAAAGACCAAAGGTCTCAATCTAGAGGGAAGAAGGATTGCTCCTACTATGGGAAATTGGGTCATCTAAAGAAAGATTATTGGTCTCAGAAGAATAAAGATGGAGACAAACAAGAAGGCAATAAGGAGGAAAATGTGGTAAGTAATAAATCTAAAGATTATGCTTTGATTTTATCCCTTGATAATGGTAATGATTCATGGGTGTTAGATTCATAAGTTGCGGAATGGGAATAATTGGCTACTACAAGAGGTAAGACATGTTCCAAGGCTGACTAGAAATTTAATTTTAGCGGGACAACTAGATGGTGAAGGTTGTTATTTTCTCATATGGTTATGGTGTTGTATTGTTGAGCCTAATCAAATTTGTGCTTAAATTTTCCCCACCTTTGTAGGTGCATTTCCCCCCAAATTATTTAATGGGGGAATGTAAGGGGGGATGCCAATTTGTATATGAAAATATAGTTAAAATATACTCAAAATATGTATATTTATTGTTGCACGAAGTGAAAACAAACGACCATGAATTAGGTATTGAACAAGGCACACGTGGATGTGAACAGGTGTGTGAAAAATTAATTTTGATTGCTGCTTAAGTTATAGAGCATGGGAAGAAGCTACAAGTTATGGATTATTGACTGGGAAAGGTCATTTCTTCAAGCGCACATAGCACTGTGCGAATAGAAACAGGGCAGTGGAAACGTTAAAATCATTGCTGCAAGTTGTAGTAGTTGCTGCAAGTATTTTTAATTCATTTTGTTGGGCATTAAATAATAAAAGAATCTTTTGTTGGTGGATGTAGCCAAATTTTGGGTGAACCACATTAAATTGGTGTTGTTCTTTCACTACTATTAATTTTTGTGTATTTAAATTGCTATGTTCAATTCTATAATTTGCATTTAACTGGTATAATTCTGCCTACAATTCCTAACAAGTGGTATTGGAGTGGGTTGTGTTCAATTATCCTCTGCAAGAAGGTCTCACAGTTGAGTGGGAGTCTCAAATTTGAGTGGGAGCAATGAAATATGAGGGGAAATTGAAGGTAGATAACTTGTTCAATGGGAAAAATATCAATTATGGAAGATGCAGATAGAGGATTATCTCTATCAGAAGGATTTATGATGACCATTGCAAGGGAAAGAAAAGAAACTGAAAAAAATGGAAAATAAGGAATGAGATATTCTAGATAGAAAGGAATTTGATAGTATTCAATTATGCTTGGCCTAATCAGTGGCATTTAATATTAAAAAGTGAAGAGAACAAAAGAGTTGATGCAGACATTAGAAAAATTATATGAAAATCCTTTAGCTTCGAATAAGGTATTTCTTATGAAGCATTTATTTAATATGAAAATGGTATAAGGTGGATCAGTTACTGATCATTTAAATGAGTTTAACATAGTAACCAATCAATTGACTTCTATAAATGTAAATTTTGATGAAGAAGTTAGGGTTCTCTTGATATTATGTTCTTTTCCTAAAAGATGGAATAGCTTGGTAATGGCGGTTAGTAACTCTATTTTTGGTTTGAATACGTTGAAATTTGATGATGTTGTTGGTGTGATTTTGAGCAAGGAAATTCATAGGAAAAGCTCAAGTGGAACATCCACAATAGGTAGTGTTTTGAATACAAAAAGCAAGGGAAAATCAAAGGAGAGAGGGAAAGGTTATAGAGGTCATGGGAAGTCATGAGGAAATTTGAAAGACCAAAGGTATCAATCTAGAGGGAAGAAGGATTGCTAGTACTGTGGGAAACTGGGTCATCTAAAGAAAGATTGGTCTTAGAAGAATAAAGATGGAGACAAACAAGAAGGAAATAAGGAGGAAAATGTGGTAAGTAATAAATCTAAAGATGATGCTTTGATTTAATCCCTTGAAAATGTTGATGATTCATGGGTGTTAGATTCATAAGTTGTGGAATGGGAATAATTGGCTACTACAAGAGGTAAGGCATGTTCCAAGGCTGACTAGAAATTTAATTTTAGAAGGAGAACTAGATGATGAAGGTTGTGTTGTTATTTTTAGTGATAAAAATTGGAAGGTTACAAAAGGGGCCTTAGTAGTAGCAAAAGGTGTGAAATTATGAACCTTATATATTTGTATAGGTCATTCTTTTAATTCTGCTTTAGTTGTTGCAGATGAAAATAAAATAGGGAAATTGCTAGAAAAATAGCTACAACAATTGTTGTGGGTTCTGTAATAGGTTTAGGAATAGTTGTTGTAGGTTTGTAGGAAAAAAATTAGATAGTTTCTATAGGTTTTGAAACAACATTGTGGCATAACAAACTTGGGCACATGAGTGAAAAAGGTATGAAGGTACTTCATTCAAAGAAGGTTTTACTAGGTCTAAAATGTGTTAATATGGATTTTTGTGAAAGTTGTGTGTATGGAAAATAAAAGAGAGTTATTTTTTTCAAAGATGTGAAGAAAAAGAAAGATGAGAAATTGGAGCTTATATAAATAGATGTATGGAGACCAGCTCAGGTATCTTCTCTCGGTGGATCTCAGTACTATGTCACATTTATAGATGATGCAACTAGGAAGGTTTGTATATATTTCCTTAGGAAAAAAATTGATGTATTTGAAACATTTAAAAATTGGAAAAACTTTGTTGAGAATGGAATGGGTAAAGAATTAAAATATATCATATCTGATAAAGGTGGTGAGTATTTTAGTAAATATTTTGAAGATTATTGTTCTTCTAATGGAATTCATAGGCAAAAAATGGTTCCAAGGACTCCATAGGAAAAAAGAGTGGTTGAGCGCATGAAAAGGAAAATGACAGAGCATGAGATTACATGTTGGGCTGCCCTTAAATTTTTGGGAAAAGGCTATTAATACCACTATATATTTGATTAATAGAGATCCCTCTAATCATTTGGGGTATAGTATTCTAGAGGAAGCATGGATGGGTAAGAAGGCAAGTTATTCTTTTCTCAAAACCTTTGATTATGAAGAATTTGAACATGTAGATTCTGAAAATAGAACCAAGTTGGATGCAAAATAATTTTTTTTTTATCTTCATTGGATATGGCATCAATAAATATGGTTATAG